>LUCM01004876.1:128188-159393 GCA_008360955.1 Fasciolopsis buskii
GGGCACTAGATAGACTGTCGAGATCGGTTGCTCGGTTTGGCATGTGCTTTGCACCTTCAAAGTGCAAAGTGCTGTTACAAGACCTGATGAGACGACAGTAATCCTGAACTTCATACTGGATGGAGAGGAACTAACGATTGTCGACCGCTTCACTTATCTCGTTAGGTGCGTGTCGAACGATGGTAGCTCGGCAGTGGAGGTAAATATGCGTATATCCAAGGCTTGACCGGCTTACGCTGGACTGAAACACTTCTGGAGTCGGCCTGATATTTCACTTCAGTTGAAAGTTCGTGTACACTGTGCCGCAGTGCGCTCATTTCTGTTGATTGAAGGCGAGACACTAAGTATGTTTGTGGGAGATGTTCGTCGGTTGGAAGTTTTCGATCACCGACATCTACGTAGTATATCACTAGGATTGCATGGAATGACCGGGTGAGTAGTGTGCAAGTTAAGAATCTGCTATTAGGTGCCGATTCTGAGAACACCTTATATCAGCGTATGAAACTTAGTAGAATACGCTGGTTGGGTCAAGTGTTGCGTATGACGAACACCAGTCTACCATATCGTGCCCTATTTTGTGTTCCTTCCAAGGAATGGAGGGAGCCATGTGTAGGTCAACAGATGATGTGGCAACGTGGAATGAGAAAATGTACAGAGAACTTATGTAAGGTTGGTGTCTCACGTCTTCGTGGTTGGGGTCCGAAAGACTCGTCAACTAGCTGGCAGGAGACACTGAAGGATATCTCAGTGAACCGTGAACAGTGGCGATGGGATTGTCATTTCCTATCGAATCAGAATGACTGAAAGCACGTGCGTTTGTACAGTTAGACTGTGTTCCGTGTGTTGGCTACGGCAGCATTCTAATCTTTTCCCACCGGTGTAGGTCTATTCCCTATTCCCTTTGGATATTCACTCTTTTCATAGAAACATGTAAATGTGGGGAAAAGGCAGCGATCAGTGGGGGCTGCTTTGCTGGTTAACGATGATGAGATTTAAACACAGGGAGACAATTCTAACGAATCTTAAGTATTTCCTATATAAATCCCAATCATTTTGGCATAATTCTAATGCGGTGTGAGAAAGGATACGTATCTCATGTCTGATTATCAAGCGAAAGGGGCCAACTGGGTTGGAGAAAAAAGGTATGTGGGCCGAATACTTTCCTCATTGGTCGAGAATGGAAAACAACTCGAAGTAAATTAGGGACAACAAGAACTTAATTAGTTCGATTCACTTCCATTTTTAAAACTAATAACCGCCCATTATGGCACTCTGGCTTCGGCTATAACCTCTCAGCAACGACTTAGTAAAGGCGAAGCGATAGAGGGAAGCTAGGTAAAAGAACTTCAGGGAATAAGTGGAAAAATCATGTAGATGAGGAAAGAATTCGAATGCATGCACACCAATGACTGCCATAGGTCTCCAAATCCTCAATGCGAGGCTTCTGAGAACCTCAACCTATCAGTTTAACTCGTGCTGGGAACAGCACAATCTTGCTACTGTTAACAGACACAGGGAGAAACTGTGATCTGAATGTTGACTTTCGAAAGTATTGTCGGCAGTTAAAATCTGATATGTGCCAATCTCTTCCGGGCTCAGATCAACTTTTTCAGACACAAAGATCATCGCGGTATTCCGGCGAAAGCGGTCCCCTGGCACGTCACACAAGCGACTGGACCAAATCAAACACAAACCCGTACGGGGCGTGTTGAGGGCAGGATACTGCGGTTTGAATGCAGCTACAGTCCCAGCCAAATACCAAAAAACTTACACTGACTCATTCGATTTAAACCGGGATAAGACGGAGAGAATTGTAGACTGGACTCCACAATTCAACTACGAACACGTATACAAACGCGCATCATCGTGGTCCATTTCGCTTTCGAATGTGACAGGTGTAGTTGGGTCACGTATGCACCAACAAATTGACTAGCACAATCGATATGAGTAAAACCCATAGGTTTGAACTCACAACCGCATGCATTTAAATCACTGGTCAGTATGTGCTTGAGGAATCAAGCAAGCTGTTCGTCACTTCCGTATGGACTGAAATGTCAACGCAAAGAGTGGGGATGGTAACCGAGCGGTAAGCAATGGTGCACTTGAGTGAATCAATGCATGAACTCTTAACCCAAGCCTAACAAGTGGGAGGGGGCCGATTGAGGTTGTAGCAGGAATGGCTGTTCCGTCTGGAAAATCCGTGCACAGATTTGAGATGGATCATAGTAGGGGAAAACAAATGTATCCCCTCGAAACTGGTGGAGTGAGCCAGCCTTGATTGACTAAAGCGAGCGAGTTGGTTTCTGTGTGCATGCTTGGAGTAGTTCGCCGTAAACACATGGAATTAACCGAACAACATGGCTAGTTCAGAGGTTAGCTCGATGCGCGAATCTGTGTAACAGTCAATTTGACGCTTGATTAGCATAATCCCTTCAGGTGGGAGTGGATACTTAGGTGGGCTTCATGATCGAATAAAATACACACATGACGAGAAAATTGGAACAACACCAACCAACTCGCGTACTTTGGTCAATCAAGGCTGGCTCACTCCACCAGTTTCGAGGGGATACATTTGTTTTCCCCTACTATGATCCATCTCAAATCTGTGCACGGATTTTCCAGACGGAACAGCCATTCCTGCTACAACCTCAATCGGCCCCCTCCCACTTGTTAGGCTTGGGTTGAGTTCATGCATTGATTCACTCAAGTGCACCATTGCTTACCGCTCGGTTACCATCCCCACTCTTTGCGTTGACATTTCAGTCCATACGGAAGTGACGAACAGCTTGCGTGATTCCTCAAGCACATACTGATCAGTGATTTAGTTGCACAAGAGTGCAATAAAACATCGGGAATGACCCAAGTTGGTATTGGGAGAAATACTTGTGTCGTACAATTCTAATAGGAATGTAAATAACTATGGGGTTATTTTTGGGTGTGGCTGATTTATTGCATAAAAAATGCGCTTGGAATAGTTTATTCGCCTAATTTTATGATCTTATTTAGTTTTAAAGTCTAGATTTGCTTAAACACAGAAATTTAAATTGAGGAAGGTTTTTAACCAGATCACAGTCATCTAAATTGTAGCACCAAAGGATTACATTATTTCTACCTTATTGCTTCCGTGAAAATGCAGGCGATTAACGTAGCGTGTTCGAATGACCTTAACACAAGATCGACTTTGATGCAAATCAAGATCCCTACTAAAGGAGAACCAGAATTAGGATACATCTTAATGCCCTTCCAAACAAGTTTTCATACTCTATTAAGATTCCATTCTTCATGTTCAGACGAGTTTACCTCGACAACCAAGGTTGCTCATGCTTAACTGGCCTTAAAGACAAGCAAGGGCCCGACGCAACAACATTAAAAAAACCCTATACAAAAGACTAATACAAAGAGGAACAACATCCAATGGCATAAAAATATTGTTTTTTGTGTTTTCACCGAGCACATTTTGTGATTGTTGTGTTCTGTTTTTGGTGTGTTTTTTACGGGGCATGCAGCATTCTCAACAATGATTTCGATTCGGAACCATGTCTCTGTGGTTCCAACAAACACCAATCCTCATCTTGTGGGCCCCGACCAGGAAGGTGGGAAATTGCACGGAAGCCAAAACCGAAACCAACCTCATCATATCTTTCCAAAGAGCCACAGGCCGGCCATTGCGTTGCTTCACCCAACTTTCCCCCAGCACATTACATCAAGAGCATGAAAAATGATAGGTAGACAAACGCAAAAGTTGTCCAAGATACGGAGGAGAGCCAAGATCTTGAAACCGTAAGCAAAAGTATTACGAATTGTAAAATTACATACTTTCCTTTTGAGGGCTTTCTCTTAGGGTTGTAAGACCTAGCCGCTTCGCGTTGAGGATGTCCGATGGCTTCGAAACATCACTTGAGTCTGATGGGGAACTCGAGTGAGCAACGACAAAGTGGATCGCCGTGTGCTAGGTGCAAATAGCCGTCCTCTGACTGAGATAATCGCACTTTTTTGACATACCCGCCTATCATCCACCTTTTCCAGCTCTTGATGCAACGCGCTGAGAAAGTCTCGAAGAAGCAACGTAGTGGCCGGCCTATGGACCGATAGAACATAAATGTTTGTATGTATTGAATACTAAGCGATGGTAAACTCAGTAGAATAATGGCATTTAGGAGGGTCCCAACTCGAAATAAAAATGGGATAATTTTTTTCTCTTTTGTTATTTTATACGTTGAGATTTTCCCTGATCACAAGTTTCTCAAATTTTGCCAACATTTGACAATCATTTCAAGCTTTAGATATACATAGACTTTCCCAGAGGGCGGAATAATATCCATTTTGAACAAACTTTTCCTCACAAATCCGAAAGAAAATAGGCTATAGAAGTTATCCTAGTGTCAGTCGAATAGTCAGGATGAAATCCTCTCAAAGACACCGAATTCGGCATTGTGAAGAAGAGAAATCTAGCTAAAAAACATCGCTTTGAAAACGTGATTCGAGAAGTGTTCAAGACCTGCGTTAGGAAATAACCGAAGGCGCCCGAATGCGACTGTCTTCTCCAAATGGACAAAATGATTATGGCGCTAAAACTAGGAACAAGCTATCATATAAATGTCAAATAAATCAAATTAATTTTACACCCAATTCTGAATGTGAAGATAGAAACAGCTTGTTCACGTTGTACAAGGTTTGCACAGCAGCCAAGATGTGTTCGCTCTCTAACTGACGACGTCGTTCGGAGATGACTGAATGACCACGGAACGTACGCTATAGTCTAATTTAATTTCTTTCGCTCCTGTGTTGTCCAGGAGTAAGCGAGACCTTGTGCATACAAGATGCATTCACCTTTTCCAGAAATGGGCTATTTGAAATGCATTTATTCAGTTCTTTTTATCGTCCGTATAGGTCTCGTGTATTAAAAATCAGTGCACTGAGGTATCGGGTTTCGAAATATAGAAGTTATTCAAGACTTATTTGAATTATTACCATTCCTCTCTGGGTTTTGGATCCACATCAGACAAAACTAGCTGGTCCTGATGAAGAGAAAGTTGTTTCTTACTTTGTTGTCAGAAGGGCGCTGGGTGAGAAATGTTAAAATACCTCGTTTCAAGCAATCGAACACTGCTTACCAAGAATGCTTCCTGAATAAACTACAAGGCGGAAATTTCACGAGGTCAGTTCAAAGAAATTCCAACTGGGCAGACGCAATTACACTTTCACATGAAACATTGCCCCGCTGCAAGACCAAACACACTACTAAATTTGTATTTTCTACAACGGCAGCTCACCCGTTTACCAGGTCAGTTGACCCCACATTACGCGCACAAACGTGAGAGTCAACTGGCGTTCAGCCGTGGAGAGTAGAACAAAATTAACAAGTACCAAGAATTTCGGTCTTTCAAGACTGGAAGGCTGAATTGATTGACTCAAAAGTACAAACGATTATCAATGATACCGAAGGAGCGAGAGACCGCACAATACTGATGATAAGAACACCGACTTGGAACCATTAATTTTCATTGACCCTGTCTAGTAATCGTTGTTTAAAGCATACTACGATGTCCGTCGAAATCCGCAAAGTTTCTTCGGTTTAGTGAACACATCTCTGTGAACGTGGGATATTAGTAAACTCTTAATGATGAAACTTCGCGGGAATTTAGATTCAGAATGAGTCAAGAGATTAATATATTGGGAACGCCGAACAGTATGGAAGTGATTACTCGAAAGAATAAATCAATAGTTCTGTTATTCAAACAAGAGAATAGATTAGAGACAGCAATACCATCGTCTGGGAGAGTAGAAGACCCGCATGGCGGCTGGGAGCAGCCATGAGTTGATGATTATCATTTAAAGTTGGCTCAATCAAAAACTACAGAGAGGCAGTTTGAGAACGGCTTCAAAATCCTGTTTAAGACAAAAAAATGATTCTAAAAAGTGGGGTTCTCCAACGAACAAGTTGATTGAGTGAATGATTCCTGGGAAGGATGCTTTGGCCGCTAGTATGCAATGGATTCAGGGGACTTTTTTGATGCGGCTTGAATTTACAAGCATAAATTCAGGGTCTTTAGAAAAAATCCTACCGAGAGGTTTCGAATAAATGACAAAGCGTCTGTTGTAGGACATTCTTCCTCTGAGTTATGGAAGACGGGGTTTGTATAGACATCTTGCTGTCGTATCCATGTAAATTTTCTTGTATTTTTAGTATTATTTTATCCAACTTTGTTCCCGTTTCTAGAGGTTTAGCTTTCTGACGCAGGACCCCACTTCTTCGTATTGTTAGTAAAATCCCGTTGTATTCTGTACCAGTTCAAGATTGAATTCAGAAGAATAACATTGAAACGGCTACACTAAGTCTCACTCGCCACTGGTGCATCTCATTGGCCAGCTGTTCACATCACTCACCAGTCCAAGAGTGGGATTTGCATATAAGACAAGGGACTTACAAGAGACTGACCTTTACACTGATTCGTTTTCAGCTTGTTCACGAGGGTCGAATAGCCGATACGAGCGATCTGGAAAAATTGAGCATAGAGCTGGAAGCTTGAATACAAGCGCATGAATAAATCGCTCAAGAAAGTGTGAAATTCCTTCTCTCGAAAAGTTTTTTCAAACCACGGAACTTCGTTATTTAGGATGAAAAGTAACACTTGATGTAACGCAATTTTCGGCTCATTCAGTGGTCAACAACTTAAATGAAGAGCATTCAGAACGTACCGCTAGTAATGATACGCTTGCGCATGCAGCCGTAACTGTCATTCAATTGCTGATAGGAACAGCTGCACTCTTATTCCGCACACGCCCGTGATGATGACACTGATATACGTCGATCAGGTGCAGCCGAACCTGTGATAGGACTAGGGCCGCGTGTCGGGAGGCACCAGCCCTAGCGCTACTATCCAGACAGCATGTATACTGCACGACAGAAAGTTTATAACAACTGTTGATAGGAAACGCTTTGGCACTAGGTGTTCATCTTAACTAACGGAATTTTAAGGAGCATGGTAATAGTTAACAACCGCGTGTAACGAGCCTTACGAAGTTCAGTTAATTCAATGAAAGTTGTACACTGTCAAAGGACGCAGATTATTCAAATTCCAAAGTTAACGTTACACAGTTAACAGTGCACTGAAAAAGGTATACAATTTAAGATAAGTCGCAAATCTCCTGCCTGCTCTAAGATGTCATTTCACTTTAAGAACTGTGTACCTGCAGAAATGATTTCAAGTACTTAACCGCAGATGGTAGATGGTTCTGCTGTTGCCCAGCTCATTACTGCGCCTGATCTAGTGAGATCTTATGTGGTTCGCCGCTTTAATTCGGTCTTTTCTATCTAACACGAACTATGCTCGCTGTCGCTCTGTCTACATACCTGAAAAGCTATTGGGAACCCATCATCTTCATTATCATTCGCGGATTGTAATAAAATGTTAATTCGGTTCACCATTTTCTTCAGTCCTCTTCTCTCCTTGCGCTATTTTTGATCGAAACTCAGATCCTCCTCTCAGTAGATGCTGCGCATTACCAGATTCCTAACTGTACTTTTTAGTTCTTTCGTTGTCAAAACAGGTGCCCGTCCTTTTGTTTAGCGGTCGAGTGCCACCTGTTGAGCACCAAATTTTAACTTTCTCAATCTCGAATTCAAACTAGTGATTGAAACTCTGAATTCATTGTTCCAATCAAAACTTTGTTCTGTTCATCGTCATTTCAGTTTCGCTCATTGCAAGGCGATCTTCTCTGTCAATGGCAGCTAAACATTTTGGTTCGTTGATAAAGCAGTCTCCCGAAAATTCTGCGCTTCCAATTTCTTTTTTAATTGGGATTTGCTCAGTGACCTTGTCGGCAAACCACACCAGAAAGATGGTTCGTGCATCTCGGTTTTCCTCCACTTCCGCTTACCTTAATGTCCTACTCTTCAGTCTACATCCACTTTCAATAACAACCGTTTTACACATCTAATTAACATTAGAACGATACCACAAGCGCAAACCACCTGGTCTAAATGGAAGTCTATAAAACCTTTAAAACATGTGCCCTGAATGACTTTTTCTGCTATCCCCTCCATTTTTCTACCTTTCCGATACCAAGAAAACACGTCGAAACTCCTCGTGTTTCCAAACGCGACTTCTCTGAAGTCGAAAAACTACCGTCGGATTTGTTCAACACCTGTTACTTCTAAAATGTCCGAAACCACTGCCTCCAATCAACTGCAATCGTTTTTCGAACGCGAATGGCTATGGAGCAACCGCCAACACGGACCTTGACAACGTTGTCTCATAGATGGTTCGCATTCTTTCGTCTTACATTCTTGGCAGACAGCATTCGATAACCTCGGAAAAGCACACCCATTACCTCTCGGTATCTCCAAGGCCTTCGGTCGAGTTTTGAACGAGGGCTTATCGAGTCCACTCTAGTTTTCGCACCTTGGAAATTAAATCACCTCAGTGGGCGAATCGCCTCTGTCCGAGACCATGGAGTTCCGTCTCAGCTGTTTCCTGTGAGTGCTAATGCCCACACCTACTCAACCCCACCCTCTTTCACCATTTATTGACGATCTTCTATGCAATTCAGTCCACTCGTTTGCCGATGATATCACTCGTCATTGCTCCTTTTCTTATAGCGCTCTCTGTCATGCAAACACCAGCATTGATCGCGACCGTAATATCGCCAATCTATCGGTAAATTTTGATCTTGAATACATCTCCCCTTGGGATTCTCACAATTACGTTGACTTTAATCCCCCTCTATTTAGCCTAAACGTCACTCATTCACCCTTCATCTCTGTTTCGATTCAACAGATTCTATCCCTTTCCTTGGTTTATCGATAATTTCTTCGTTAAGCTGGTCTTCTTTTTCTATATCTCAGCTAGCATCTTGTGCTGCCCGCAAAGTTATTTTTTTATTTCGCACCAGACGTTTCTTTACTCCTTCCGATCTTCTGCTGTTGTACAAGGCTCAAATCGGCTCCGCACTTGAGGAGCGGATTCAGACGTAGGGGTGAAGCATCGCGTATTTCTCTTTTCCTCCCTGCCTGGGTTCAATACAAAGCTATCCAGTTGATCAATGACCCTTCTTTACCATCAAATCTGCGGTCACTAGTCCATCTACTTGGCGGTTACTTCGCTGTCCTTCTTCTATTACTATTACTGTTTTTTTTGTTTTTCGGGATTTGCTTATCAGTCCCCATACCTTTGACCTTCTTCCGCCTATATTTCTCAAACTTCCAACCATACTTATCAAGTTCCTAATCAAAAATATTGCACCTCCATCTTTCAGTCTTCTTTCCCAGAACTGGGGAGCTGTGAAACACCCATCCTTAACTTGTTTTCTTTTCCACTTACAACATCTCTCTCTCTATCGCTCATTATAAGTCGAGCCAATAAATTGGTTTTTATGTGGATGTCCCCCACAATCCCCTTTTGCAGCATATTATTTGTATGTGAGATTTACCTTACAGTGTAAACCACTATGTGGAATAAAAAACGCATCGAATTTCGAGGGGGAAAAATTACTGCCGCGTTGGGATCAAATTTAATCTGGCTTGGTGATTCGATGAAGTGACATAAAGAAGACAAAACATAAAGAAAATTAGGACGGTTTCTCATACATTCTTTGACAGTTTGTTCCATGACCACGCGACTGAAATGAACTTACTCGGAGCAGGCTGGTGACTACATCTGTACGACACTGGTCACATGGGGCACCGATCAATGCCCCAGGATCCCCCGAAACAAAGGATGTAATTCGATCTTGGAGAGCCTCGATTGATTCGGCTATTCCTTGGACTATACATAAATGATTTCCAGTTGGAAAAAGTTCAATTTTGAGCTACGTACAAAGCGGTATGAAAAAGGGAGCAGTATACACACATTTTTACGGTTAGTAGAGGAAAGATTAGAGGAAATGAACTGGCTAATGGCTGTCGCTTTAGTACAACGACAAACATCTACAAAACCTTTTATTTGAAAATACTTATGACAAGAGTACAGTACTCAGGGATTGATCTCGGAAAAGCACAATATTATCGGAAACGAAAGCAGGAGGTTGGAACCGGGATTGAATACGAGCTAAATATGCTACTAGATATGGCCGGTGTAGTCCTGATTCGAAAGACAGCATATCGTCTTCTACCGTTAGTGACTAACGATAATTGGAAGTGAACCACTGATTTCAAGACGATAGATGAACAAACGACCTGATAACCACCGGTAGAACTAACAAGTTAGGTGGCGTAAGTTTTTGATTACTAAACACAACGCAGCGGATGTGAAACTTATTTTCGCTAGCAATGGCCAAACGGTTAATATGGCGATGTTCGAACATCAACGTTGCAGGATCGACTTCTGTCACTGTCGGTCGTTGCCTGGGTCGTCAGTTGTTCAAGGACTGCGATCCCTTTTCTGAAACATCGTATATCTATCGTGCAACGGATAACAAAGAAAATAGACATTATTACTACTAATAATTTCACTTTTTTGTTGCATCCTTTTGAATTGGTAAAATAGGACGAGTGAAAGTGGCCCCACCAACAGTCCAGTGAACTAGCAAAAAGAACGACTGTGACTAGGCATCCGAGACCAATAGTAACCAATGAAATAGTCCAGTTTAAGTAGGGCACAAACAAAGCAAGAAAGGCATATATATATATCATCTCCAAATAGTGACAAGAACACTGGGACAATGGACTAAGGAAGCCCAAGCTACAATACACAATAATGCATCCTACTCTGATACACATTTTATACATACTATTAAGTGCTTTGCCGATTGTGTTTGATTAGGAAATGGGGTACAGCCATCTCCCTAAACTGACTATCAAGGATCAATCAAGCTATTTTTACAAATGGTTGTAAAACTTGCCTTGAGAAAGACTACCCACGGTAGTTGAAACGTTGGCGCATTACATATACCAACAACACTGTGTTACGAACATTACATCAATCACAATGAAAACCAATACATGGCACATCAATTTTTCAATGCACTCCTTACGTCATTTCGTCCTGATAGTTACAAATTACTTGGTACATTTTTTAAGTAAGAGATTGAATGTCTTCATGAAATAATTCACCATGTGATATCATCGCTCAGCTCACCATTAGGAAGCACCAGTGACGGGTACGTGCAACGTGCTCATGTGGTGAAGTTGAACAAACCGTTTAGAGCTTGCCCGGTAGCGTAATGACTAAGGCGTTCGACTCGGAATCGTTCGTCCCGGGTTCGCATCCCAGTTCATGCGCCGTGGATATGTACTGCTGATGATTCCTGACAAGGATGAAACAGCTGTACAGCTACAAATTAGTCAAGTAATTAGCCTAAGGCACTCGCCAAAACAACCCAAAAAACAAAGCACGAGTTGAGAAGGGTTCATGGCCGAAGTGTTCCGATCAACTGCCGCATTCCTGATTGCCATATGCCAGTGAAACTTATATAGTTTGCTTGCTAAATGCATCATAATCATTCAGCGTTAAATAGCAAGGCCAGCCTCACTGACTGGTCTTTTCGTCACGGTTACATATGTCCATAAAAAGAGTGAATATTCAAAGGAAACAGGGAGTGGACCTACACTCGAGGTGGATTACATCCTGCCAAGAGAGAAAGGTCATATGAAGGTCAAAGGCAAACGGAAGGACAAAGAGCTCATAAATTTGGAATTCTACAATCACCTAGGCCTAGTCACGGATAATGTGACCGCGACTAACGACGAGACGTTTGCATCCTAAACACCAAGCTAAGTGACCGAGACCGCATGAAAGTTACCGACCTGAACTACGACCAACACTCATTTTCCAATCGCACTTCCGTATTGGGGCTAAATGTATGGAAAACAAACCTCGAGTTCAGGTGCAAAAAAATTGACCATCATTGTACAGCTTACGCGACATATAAACCCTAATGGGATCTGGTTGAATGAGTAAGCACCACTCACGGTACTCAATTGCAATTCGACTACTGACAGCCCTATCGGTAGTGAAAGGGATTTTTGAAATTCTTTCCGGAATCTACCGGATTCGAACCAACATGTGAAGAGCTACAGGCGTGAATGCGAACAGAGGAATGGACGGAGAGAGACAAAGCATTCACGTGAGCATAGATGTATACACACACCTGGGTCTCACACAGACGAATCAAGTGTGCAATAAACGTGGCAAACTGGCGACACTTTTCCTCACGCTGTCCATATTTTCCAGGGAGAGTTTGGCTAAAGTCGGATACATTTGTACCAGCCGAAGTAACCAAATGTTCTATAGTCTGGAGCATTGGTACGGGGAAATTTCGCAGGTCCTCCGTCGAACTCACTGTGCTTTGATCCCAAAACTGGTTTATTTGAGTCTGAATTTGGGGAGAAAGAGGACAAGTATGACAGGACATTAGATTAAACCAGGTGGCGAATCAATTTGGCTGTGAAAGATTGGGTGCGGCAATAATGTAGTCTGAGCATCCGTGAGGAAGCTTGTTTGGCCAATAGTAAAAGGCGTACCTGATCAGAGTTGAGGCTTTTGACCTGTGACGGTCAAGCAAAAAGCTCCGATAAAGAAGGTAAACACAATTCTAGAAACTGCACACAGTCGGTTTTAGTTATAAAGAGGGAATTTTGACCTCGCCAGAATAAGCTAGACAGTTATTTAGATTGTCACACTGACGCTCTGGATGAGGGCCTTTGTTTCTCCTTGATGACAACGTGGATCCTTCTATCGCACTCGTGCATAAATGTGCGCCACCCGAGTGGTCATTCCATCAAGGTTAGAGGCACATACACGCACACAAATGCTACCGAATTTTGAAGGGCGTCTGACGAAACAGCTTTTCACTCCATTGTCCGATTTCCATCGATTGCTTATGTGATAGCAATATATTTTTAAGCTGGTTTTCGGACTCGCAGTGTGCATACAGCATAGGTAAAATGATGGCAAATCGCATGATATTTTATTGAACTTAATTAGTTTGAGTACGGCAACATGCAAAGATAGGAACGTCATAAGCTGCAACGTTTTTCAGTGCTTTGTTGCCCATTCAATCACCATCACTTAGATATTTCTCAAAAATCCAATCAAAACATCAACTGATGCAGCAAGTTCAGCCGAGCTGCATTTGCCGAGCACCGGATTCCAGTATGGTTAACACAATTTCGAGAATAAGGCTATGATTTTTTTATAATTAGCTTCATAAAAATTAAGCAAACCAACTGTAGACCATTTAGAGTTCAATTTGTGCCTCCCAGTCATGTCCTATGAAATTTTACACAAATCAAGAAAAAATACCCATGCAGATACCAAAGTTCTGAATAGCCTTCTCAAACGTCAAGGATCGCCAGCGATGACATGAAGCCAATGTTTTCTTGGAAGGACGAGTGCATACTACCATCATGCGCTTCATAGTGCAGCTGCGCAAAAGCCGCTCCGAAATCGATTGACTAACTGTATCTGACACCCACTGCGTACGCGGCACGGCACATGTTTAGTAGGAGCAACGTCTCAGAAATGGTCAAGTGCGCAGTCAAGTTTTGTCCAGTCGACTGCTAGCTAGAAAAGACCATTTTGCGGTATCATCTCTCCTGGCTTAGGAATACCTACCAAGCGACTGTCGCTTTGAGCTTGTTTGTGCTCCCCGGCCATGACTGGAAGGAAGAATGCGAAAAAACGGACAATGAACTAGCTCGGAGGAATTGAGAAATGAATAAAATGTTTATCGGTTGTAAGGATGTTTTCGTCACCAGGTTGGGACAGTATGAATCACGAAGAAAACTGGCTGGTGCCGTTAATGGGCGCGTTCAAACAGAACCCAGTGAGGGAAATGGGTACGTGTGTGTTATGATGACCGAAATTGTCTGAAAATATAAAATATACACACAAAAAATGTATACTTTTCTCCAAACTGACTCTAGATCCTAGCTGGGACTCAAGACAGAACTACAAGCCACCGGACGCGTCCCTGGGTTGCGCATAAGAGAATAACCACCAATATTGGTTAGCCAAGAATAAGCCAAGCCCAGGACCACTGAATAAGCGACCGTGGATAAGTAGCGGCGTCGTCGAGATCGCTGGTGACACTGTGACGTCTGGGGCACAGGATCTCCAATTAAATAAGGCCATTGTTCCTTGTCGGTAAGGTTTCACCGAGGAGACACATGAACCAATCAACTGATCACCGACTCGTCTGTAAAGTTGCTGCTTCTTTGAAGGCTGCATTTGTCTGCTCAAAGACTAGAGGTGCACCCTCGAATGAACAGACCTGATTTGGACTGGCCAACCGAGTAGGGCAAAAGTTCACAAAAGAACCATGGACAACAATGGACAGTCGATGACGCAAAAAAGAGTCTACAAGAGCAGACGTGTGTGTTACACTGGGTACAAACATACATTTTTCTCTTCTCTATCGCATTGTTTTCGTTTTTTGTTCCAATAGCACAAGGTCTGTAGAAAAATTTGCGAAAAAATATACCTGGTACATATACCGATTCCATCCAAACCATTCTCCCGGTTACATGACATTTTGCTTGGAACGCTGTCGGGAATCAAGCAAATGGGACGATATATGTATCCAGAGTGAATTCGAAGCAGCTAGAACATTGCACTCTAGAACGTGCGAAAGATGATTTTGACCAGCACTTCCCGGCACGAGAGAGAGAGAGAGAGAGCTGGATATGTAAAATGTAAAGTGAACCTGTTGACCATAAAATACGATAAAATTGTCATTTTAAGAAAACACAAACCTTTAAGCAACTAATTAAATAATTTTGGGCTGCTTCTGGACGACCAATGCGATAGAGCAAGCCAATTAGATGTCGGATCTCCTCTGCGGATAGAACAGGATCAACAGTACCCTCCTGTAGTTGATTGAACGCTTGCATGAGTTGTGGAGCGACGAGGCTTTCCAAACTGTTCTTGTGTGTTCCAACCAAGGTCAACCGATCCTTGTAGTCGGGCAGATGTGTGAGAGCACCCTGAAAAACAAAAGTAGATGGCATCCGTTGAACTGTGCATGGGAGGATATGGATATAGAATCAGCACAATAATTGGATCACCGATCGAAAAGGAGCACTATGAGCATGTTTCAAACGTGATCAATGTTAATAATATTCGGTGATTCATTCGATCGGCCACAGAACAAGGGTAATTAGTGTTAGGAAAAGCAAGGACAGTAGCACCTTGGAACCAATGCTGCTCAAAAATGATAGTACCAGGGAACACAACAACAGTGAGATGAGAACAAAGCATTTTGGTTATTCATGGGACTTACCAAACAGCCTTCCATGCCCTCAATGTTTGTACAAAGCTGAAGCACAGAAAAACAACGAGGTAGAAGTAATCAGCTCACGCTCCATAGGTGGGTACCATTGCGGCACAAAAAAATGAGAGCGACTTTCCTTTTCTCATTATTCAACAAACTGACCTGACTGAGATCTTTCGTATCGAGCACTTCGTCCATCTCGCGTACGAGTTCAGACCAACGAGCGGTCTCGCGAAGCGCACTCGCTGCTTGTTGAGCATTCCGACGGGCACGATCTAGTTCAATCAGCTGACTCATTGTGGTCTGGCTATCCATTTGGACCTGTTCAGTAGTGTGAGGACGTTGAAGATGGAACAAGGTAAGAACCATAAAGAGGCGGAAGATTTCACACAAAGCACTGTGCGGATGATAAAATGGAAGATATTCGAAGATTTGAAGTAAACAGGGAAAGCAGTATGAAGTGCTAAACGAATCGATACTTAAGAGAATGCAAAACAAAAAAAGGGAAGATGAGCTTCAGGCAGATTTGAACAGAACGCGGAAGAACAGTTGCATTAAATTGTACGCCCTTCGATCGTCACGGAGACAGAAATACCAGATATGCGGGAACTGCGTTCAGTGAATAACGACTGATTAAATCGTTTCTTCTTAGATTCCCATGCAAGTTTATTTGTTAAGTTACAGTAACAAAACAGTATGGAAGTGTCACCCTGTTGGAAGTTAGTGATAAGTCCGAAAACACAACCAACTTGTTTGAGAGGAAGTTTATGTAAGAGCCCGTGACCCTTGATTTGTCCATTTGTAGTGCAAAAAAGCAGAATGGACCTTCACAACACGAAGCAAGCAACACCAAAGAACACGGGACGATTGTCAATCACTGATAAATGACACCTGGAACGACTCTAAACCAACAGCTTGATCTTCTGGGCACTTTCATACATAGGATCCAGGCAAATTATTCACTACAAAAGACGGGAAAACGAGAGCATGTTGTCAAGGGAATTCGGAGTCAATACAAAGGATAAAATACTGAAGAATTGAATGTCAGGGAAGATTGATCTCGACTGGATATAATCTACCCCTATGGTGAGCTAGAAGAGACAAAAGCAATAAAGATTGGTGACAAAATGTGCCTCCGTGCTTACTTGACTCAAATGTTCTTTGGTGTTTTCCAATTCCGAACCCAGAGCCATGGCGTCGATTCGTAGGGATTCGACTTCACGAAGAACACTTCAAACAAACAAGAATGGATAAGAAAACGAACAATTTTCATATAACATGCAATATAACAGCAATATAGCTAGCAAGGGACTAGGACCTACTGAATTATCAGAAGACTGTTAATAACGAATCTGACAGCAGCACTGGTTATCTAGACCAACCGTTTGTAATCTAGAAGTTCGGGAGTACAAATCTCAGCTTTGATGATCAGTTTGATGGTGAACGGCAATCTGTTATCAACCGACTCTCAGCCACACTTAAACAATTGTAATTGTATCCCACCCCAAATTCCAGAGTCACTATTTTCGTTCCTAATCATCGATACAACAGATATTTTTTAGGCTATGCTTGATGCAGGATTGTGGTGAAAGGGGCCCTTAGCCATTGGGGCCCACTGCACGGGAGCAGGGGAGTAGGAGTAACCGGCAACCGTGAAATTGAAACGTGGAGTAATGCAGAACCAGATAAAGTTTCATTAGATCAGGCGGGGTAGCGAGCCGGACGACAACGAGCTGTCGTCTACCCCAAAAGTGACCGGCGGATCTAGAACTGGAACCTCTGACCCTTTTGGTAACACGCTGAATTCACTTGATCACCGTCGGCAATGAGTTGACGCCCGGTTTTTCAAGTATGCTGCAGAAGAAAAAAACAGGATACTGGAGAGAGCAACAGAAACTGACATATAATGGAGTTTGAGTCTCGCATTTTAGCCGTAACGATCAGGCCGATCAAGTTATGCGAGTAGACCATATTTAAGTATTATTATATTAGTGCTTCGGCCCGTTAGTCATCGGTAACGTCAAAGCACCAAACAAATGCACCCAGATATTCGTTTTCTCCTTAAAGTGTCCACTTACTGAAACCTCGGATCAAGTACGTTTCTGACCCTATAAGTGAGACATTCAAAAAATTCCGTTTAGAATACAAGGGAATAAAGCTCAAGAAATGGGTGTGTGGTCTCATCCATGCGAGCTGACGAAGCACACTCCAATTCTACCGTCCTTCTCTTTCCTCTACATCTGGAAACGAAAGCCATCACGTTGCAATCCCATGGTGAAGGGTGCTCCTGCGTGGGCTTTGTTAAAAGTATGTAGTGGATTCAAGGTATTGACTCTTGAGCCACAAATAATAAACGTACCGTCCATGTAACGGATGTACATTTCTAAACTTGAAATCGAATCCTCTAACGAGCCTCGTTTGCGCTCGGCTAGAAAGTTATCGATCGGAAGGGGTCCATGAGGAGTGATCTCATCGCAACCCTACCTTGTCTATAATAGGTTCCGTAGAAGAACCGCACATTTCAAGCGCATCTCAAGATCAACCTTTTGAACGCTGACATTGGAATTTCGGTTTGCACGTTGTTCTGAGTTGCGTATCCATCGGCTATAACGGTGGAATATTGGCGAGTAGAGATTTAACTTCCGGTAAGTCATGGTTTTATTTGATGAATCCTAGTTTTTAACTTAGTTGACGAAAGCAAACGAGACTTTATGCTATGTACGGTCAGGGATTTGTGCAAAGGTTCTAGGGAGTTCGACGATTAATTGAGCCGTGTTATGATAAGTTCAGGTGCTGATACCAGTTACTGCTCTAAAGGGAGCATTTGCCTTATATGTACTCAGTAACCTGTATAGTCTCGGTGGTTATGACCTGTATAGAACAAGTAGATCAAGAAGCATTTTAAGTATGAAATTTTCTGTCTTGAGTTTCTTCAATATTTGTGTTAGTTTGGTCTCCGCCTGTCCTGACGTGCGTCGAAGGTTGCCGTCGGCAGATAGGATTATTGTCAGCATTTGTCGTAGTCCGATCGATCCATTATTACCTACCCTGTATCTTTACCTGGTTTAGTCAGTAACAGATTACGACTACTGGTCAGTTCGCAGATGAATTCTATATCCTTTTTAATCGGAATACTCCTAACTTGTGGTTTAAGATTATAACATCCAACCCAGTGTCATACCAGTGAAGTTCTAAGTCTGTCAACAGATTGCAATGAAACTGTTAGTAGCTCGTGTTTGGCCCATAGGACTGAGAGCAGATGGAGCCCAGTAGCACTTGACAAAAACGGATATCCGGATCAGTTTCCTCGCTACTAATGGAGAACGGGACAAACCGTGGGGTTATCAGAAGAAAGTACATATTACACTTGTTGTACTGCACGTTTCCTGTGTCACTACCATGGAAAGACCATATTCTCAACAGCCTAAAAGATTTACTCAAAAGACAGGGTTATATAGAATAGGCTAAATCTGCGGACCGGCCAATGTTCGTAAAACTGGTGATTAACCGCCACTAAGGTGAGCTCAATGTTTCACCAAAGCGCCAGTTGACAAAACGCAACGTATTTAAGAGCGTGATCGATTTTTACTGGCCAAGGTCTTGCTAATAACACGTCACACACCACAATATAACTCGGGGTATTTCGTCCGTCACTTAATAATGTCGAAGCCCCTTGTTTCTTTAGGATATATTGCAATCTAGAATTGGCGTATGAACTGAATTTCTCAACCACCACCTCTGCCGGAATTTCAGGGCTGTAGTGAGCTTCCCATCTGAGGTGATCAAAATGCGTACGAAATAGAATACGGTCATTGGCTCCCAACAGTTTGAGAATGCCTAGACCCAGTTTGGTGTCTTGAAGATTAGGTTTTTCTGCCAAAGGCTCGGGATGGGATCACTACGTCAACTAGCTTCGAGAATGCTCAAAAAAGATGCGCTGGGATGGACGATCAATGACATGAAGTAGTCAAGAAGGGTGGAAAACTTGTCAAAATATTAGTTGTTTTCTTCTAGTCGCATTGCTATCTTCTTTCACCACGACGCCAATGACAATTATTTTGTATGTGATATACACTGTATGCATATAATGACAATAAAAATTGTATATGCACACAGTAAACCAAAGGGGCCTAGTGAGACCTTATGTGGTTCTATACCACTCCAAGTTTTACGGTCACGGTTGTCGGTCCTCCACCCCGTGTAGTGGGATTTAGTTAATATGGAACATGTTCCTTCAATTGCACTCGTGCTTCAAGCATGTTATGAACAAAGTAAATCAAAAGGAATGACTAAAGGTGAGTAAATGGGAAATGTTTTTAATAAATGATCCAAAGCTAAACTCACCGAGGAATCGAGTGAATCGCCTCTTGAATGGAACGATCCACCGTTTGCATGGTATCCTGCCCCATGAAAATCGGACAAATGTAAGCGAAAAATCATTCGGTGGATTATTAGGAAAGTTGACGTGTGTATCCCATGCTTCTTCCCAATCGTGCATGCAGTTACTGAAATACGGCCTGGATCAATCATTCAGGTTAGTCTTATCAGCCAGTGGCTTTAATCTTGGTTTACTGTCCTGTGCCATCATCAGTACGAAAGCGGAAAACCAAAACGGAAAAAGGATCACGAAAACAGTCATAAGACGTAATACTGAGGACAAAGAAAGCCAGAACTGAGTCCGAATGAAAGCACAAGAGGGGCTTGGTATTATCAATCAGCCTGCAATGGGAACACGTAAACTGAATAAAGCTTGCAACTTGTGTTGCCATCGTGTGATCTTAGTTGACGCTGCAAAGTTCGCCCACGCTAAAGGACAACACAAATTGAGGCAGCCCATTTGTACATATGCTACCGGGAAGCTCAAACACAGCGGCGTTTAGAAATTAGCAACTTAGTATCTAGCACTAACTTCCAGTTCAGCGCACCTAATACTGCATCCAGCGTTCCCCTCACTGTAAAAAACGGAAACGCTGGGGCAAAACAGCAACGGATGAGAAGGAAACCAATTGGTTTGGCACTGTTCTACATCGTAATACGACGGAAAAATTTCGACTTTTGAGCCTCCAAAACACGGGTCACACAGGAGCCGAGTTTTATCAGTCAGACTCAATTAAAGCTAGACTAAATGAATCCAGTTTTACGAGAAACTTACTTTCATCTGAACATGAAGTTCCAAGGCCAATTCGGATGCCTTGCGCTAAAATGAAGAAAACGTATTTGAATTAACTTACACTAAAGATATGAAAAAGTCAAGACCTTCCAAGGTTTGGATCCTACTAGCAAAACGGTGATAGTGGCCCTTTGGTGCACGCAAGGAATTACATGTACGGGATGGGGGATTGATAGAACATCTAGTGACCGAAAGAAGCTGACTGTTCGCAGAATTTTCTAAGGTAGCATTTTCCGCGTCCAAAACTTGATGTAACTTTCTCCAATTCTGTAGCTAAAATATAATGTACTCAGGTCTTCACAAAGTGAGACCAACTTTAAAAATGACAAAAGCACAAATCACGTAACGAATAGCCTAACTTGGAAATGTCGTCCACCGAACCGCTGATGATAAGTCGACCATAAGTGGTCAAGCCGAATAAGAAATTCAGTAGTCAATAATGAACGAAACACACGAGGTCAAAGTAACCAACTAGTTGCCAGCGGATCAATTGACTAGTGTTGGTGGTCTTTCAATTTCACTAGGAGGTCAAGCCACTTAGGATAAGACGAAGTCGGCCAAACAGAGCAAACGGCTCTGAGGAACAGTGATGCCAGTGGCTTCCGTACACATTCAATAAATGGGAATTATTTTGAGTAGTAAGATGAGATTGATAGGGTCAATCATGGCAGCGACATGACTTCTTGAGTCAGACAGAGTAGGTGACAAATAATCACACACGTTACGCTTGACTCTTTTAAGTATTACCACTGTCGTAGGCCAGAGTTTAACCCTATTTTTGTGGCTAGGTTCTGTGAGACGATAAGCAGGTTTCATACAATGCGGAACTACTGGATTTTGCGGTAGATAAAGTGAAGATATGCATTATCTGATCGCTACTAAGTCGTCAGATATGCAGACAGCAGATGCTGATGGATGTTAGTTAACAAAAGATTGCCGAAAGCTGCCTCCGCTAAACACGTAAGACCAATATCAAAAATGTGGTTGGTGCTCACCTACATGGAAGGCCCGTATCGTCAACGAAACGACCTCTTGGAGAGACAAACTCGATTTATCCGAAACTTCATTGGTTATTTTTGTACCCAACATCTCTCAACGCCGGTTGGGATCTGCGCCAAGTTTTTAATATGAGACATCGAATTCCTAATTTGCATTTTCCTGCTTTCTAGGTTACAACGCTTAGGAACACCATTTTGGCTATATACTATTTCCAAACGCTTACAACTCTTCTCTATCGTACGAATGAGATCAACGAATAGGTCATTACACGAAATTCTTTTCACATGGATTCCCGCTGTAGTATCATTTGATTACTGAATTAATCTACCTTATTGTGGACTAGTTCATGTTAAACAGAAACTTAGGAAATCGTAGATTTGGCGACTTACATCCACATTTTGTTCACGAACAGCTGAATCAAGGGCAGAGTTGATCCATTGTTTCTGATTAAAACCGGATTCAAAAAAACAAGTGAAATCCTGAAACGAGGAGAAATTTTGAGTAAAAGATAGTGAACAACTTCCGCATGTCTACTATTTCGGAACCGAGACGTACGGTTTCATATCGAAATACTAGTGATAACAGGATTTCTCGAAGAGATTAGGCTTCTTGATTTAGGATTGCGGAGTTGGTTGCAAACTCTGCCCCGGTACTATTCCGAGTTAAAAACTCTTTCGAAAGAGCTCATTTCGTTCAACGGCCTGTTAATTTCATTTCGTACTTATTAGGCCTAAAAGTAGACTGAATACAAAACTTTTTGTCATCAGAAATTAGACTTTTTCATCTTATTTTGCTACTTTGAAGGTAATTTAAAGTCTCTGGAATGCTATTCGTAAATTTACCTCAATTCGCTGATCGTCAGTTTTTATCTGTAGTACGTCATACAACGCGTGAAACAAAGTACCCAAATTGACATAGTGAAAACGAAAAAGACTAAAACTTCCGGATAAGTTGGTTTAAAAAAACAAACGAAAACAGCAGGAGCTAGGAAGAGTCCAGGCTAAATGAGAAAGCGGGCAACGGTGGATATCAGCACTGTACAAATAATAGCCAAGGTGAAAAGGGAAAACAATGAGGCCAAAAGAGAAAAGAAGCGCTTCAGAGCAAACTCGAAAAATACTAGCTCTTCCACTCTAAAGCTCCACAGCATCAGGACCCGCGGTTCGTGAGTGAGCTGGATGGGAGCCGGTCGCACAAACCGAAGTGGAGGATTGAGTCAGGGGCCGCCAGCCGGAACTTTTGCTCAAACGGTCCAACCTACGGGGCAGCAGGGTGACTTCGGGACCTCGTAACCCACTGGGAGCCGGTGACTGAGTATTCAATTCATATGCTCTTCTAATAAAACCATGCATCCTGAGCACCCGGTGAACCCTTGGTATAGATTCCGGTGAGCATACTGTCTTTTGCTTCGTCCACCGTCCGCGGTTGATTTAGAATAAGTTTGTGGTGAATATACGATAGAGAGTCAGCGATTAATTTACAACAAGCAAAGTTGTGACAATCCGAACTTCCAGTGGTACTTGTGCATGTGCACAGAATGAGAAAGTGAACGAATGTCGACTGGGTGAGAAAGCCGAGGCAGCACTAATCTAGGGTGGTCTCTCAAAGAAACAGCCGAATGGAACGGCGTTCCACATAGTATTCGTTATAAGCTTTAGAAAGAGTGATTTTTAAGCAATTCCTTTTGAGTAGGAGCATTCACAGATAGTCTTTAAACTAGGAAACACCCAAATAATATGTACAGGGCTGTGCAAGTGCGTAAATGTTAAGTTACATGGTTTGGCGTAAAAAATTCCCAACAGCGTCAAGGAAAAGCGCGTCCGTGCAAGTAAACGTTATCAAAAAAACGTTTCCCTCAATAAAGCACGATTGATTGCCCTGGATTCTTTCATATTTAATTATACTTATTTGCCGCGCGTCAGATCACGGTGATTAGAATGAGCTACTCTCAGTGCGTGTAAAGACGAGTTAGCCTATCAGTACACAAAGAACAATATGGTACAACTCCCCAAAATGATTTTTTTTCATTTTCCCCGTCCGAGTTCATTTACCACCTGATAAAACTATGCCAGGACCACTAAAGTCAGGATCAGTAGTATAAATTAGTCTCCAAAGTGGACCAAGAGAAGCCAATCGCAGAAGTGCTCAGTGATTGGCACAACCAAACCCGAGGTATCGAGGTCTAAATATTACGATACTGACGGTCAGAACGCATATCTATCAAGTCTACGGTTCAAAAAGTTCAACTCTGAGTGAACCGTCCTTAAAAATAACATATCACACCGAGTACTTCAGCGCGACTGTAAATTGTGTCCGGATGTGAGAGAAAAAGTTGAATGTAGTATGCTCGGCATTTTTTACTCGTCGTTTACCTAATGCCATTTCGTGAATAACTACTGTCAAGAACCTGAACAGGTGTCCGGAATCATGTACTCATCAATTTCAGCATTGAAACAACATACGTCCATCCAACAAACGGAACAGAATGACAGCACACCCGAGAACAATAACATATGACTGCTGAACAAAACAAATAAGAATATTCCTGACTAGATTTATTGTTTGATTGCATCGTCTGACTGTCGCTGCGCCAAAGGAGAGTGAGGCGCAAGGGTTTCGTTTGGGAGCAGCATATATATATATATATATATATAAACAATGGGGAATAAATCCAATCATTTGTTCCGGACAATCTGCAAACTTATTCAGACAGAATCCAAGAGTACTCATTTCGTTGGATTGCGGAATGGTTAGTTCATCGTCCATTCAGTTGACCATTGAGAATAGCTGGTGCACAATTGGTTGACCATGCAACGGGTCCAACTGAAGGAAAAATTCCAAACCACGAGCATCTTTGATTGCCCGTCGAATTTTGAATTTCCCGGTCACGTGGTCACCTAAAAACAAGAACAAAATCGAGCATTTGAGAATATACTTGACTCTTTCGAAATACAATAATAAACTGATCATGAAATAATCACTATGATGGAAATAGAGGGCCGTGTGTAGGTGTGTGTAGGCGCCTTGGTTGTCTCCATGGTTATTAAGTAAAGAACGAATTTCACATTTGCCCGGAACTGAAATGACTAACCAACAAGAAACGAAGCCCAGAAGCCGGAACAACCATCTGGAAGCTTGACAATTTACTAAAGCCGTGGGAGAAATAAGCAAATGTCAACGGAAACACAAACCGGTGACGGTTTATGAAAGTGGTGTTACGTACCAACATATTGGATATCACATTTCATTTTTGATACTGATTTCTTATGAGACATTCTGAAACTGACAGTATTTTAAATATTGCGCAGTTGAAAATTCTCATATAAGCGGGAAATTTGTTTCAAGTTTCTTATCGGCTGCTTTGCTTGCCGTTCGAGAGCATTCCGCGAAAATGTATAAGGATCACGATTTGAACGGCTTGTGCTGGTTGGCCCATGGCCGGATCCACTGCGCCGCAAAGCGCCCTTCCCTTTTACTCTCTCTCGTTTGCTGCCGATTGCCCAGTCGAAGGGGCATTGGGTTCGTTCCACGGCGTTGTGTGCCCATGGGTCTTGAGGGCTCAAATCTGCACTATCGTGATTTTAACATTAGCGTTTGCCAGCATCCTAACAGACCGCAGACTCCTTGCCAAAGCAGCTACGCATCTCCTCGTGTAGTGTGAGTTCCAATCCAAGTCGTGTCCCTGCGATGCGGCGCTCAATCACGTCAGTTTATCTGTGCTACCATGCAACGTTTGGTTATTTTATCGTAGAGAAACTAAAGAACACTTTGTACGTAACTGATCTTTCTAGTCTCTTGAAAGTGATTTCCTCTAACTACTGCCCATCTAATCTCTATTCCAAATCGAAAATGCTATGACTTTCTACTCTGGGAACCTCACGATAAGATTAGGCTTTTCCCTGTCCTCTGCTACACTTGAAAGGTTTCTCTTTCGATCCTCTTCAAGTTCCCACACGCGCATTTTTCCGACTATAATTACAAAAAGGCAGGGCAATTTGGGTGTTTCTAAACAATTTGTACTGAAAATGTGCACCAGAGCTGGTTCCAGTTAACAACTATTTCCAAATCGAGAAAAGTATGCGGCTCCACAGAAGAATGACATACTTCTTATCCTGGAAGATGGTAACATTTCTTAAGAGGACAAAAATCGTCCCCAAAACCCTAATTTAGTTTTTAAAAGTTTCAGAAGCTGCTATCCTGTTTTCCCTTTTCTTTAAGTTTTCGGAATACGCAAACAACAAAACTTCATGGTACCCGGAGCGTCCCCAGCTGGCCGTTAGGAAGACGGCCTCCACATCGATGGTTAGCCCTGAATAGGATGTGGTCAAACTCATTGAATAAGCGAACGCGAAAAGGCAGTGGACATGTTGAAGGTGAGGTGAGTTTTCGTTAAGCAAGTGCTTTCCATATGGAACATCACAAAAGTTTGTTGACGGCTTTGTGACATGACGAATGTGGTCCACCACTCGAAATCATGGCCACAATATGTGACCAGAGGTGCACAAACTGAGTCCCTGGATCAACGCCTTGCTGTGGCCTACGTAGAGCATTAGGTGCCTGATCTGAACTGATCAAAAGGCGCATGAGACTGCACTTTGACGTGGTGTGACGGCTTCCTCCCCAATGATCCAAACAGCTACACAGGATGGCTTATCTGAAGCCAAAGACCCAATAATGAATGGGCAGTCAACGGGTGGGGGCTTGACGAAGTAGTTCCCCGGTCCTCCAGGTTGGGGGTTGATTTGGGCCGGCAACTCAATCAGAAAATTGAAAGGAAGAATAACTGATCCAGAAAGATAGACTTTCACTGACCCACTCACTCCCTGTCGTCTTAGGCACAGGTTCTTGTTGGAACCAAAGGCTTTGATTGAAAACCCTGAACGTTCTTTTGCTTAGCGGATGGATTCCCCAGCAGCAGTTGTTTACCACTTCAATGAATTACAAAAATAAATTGAATTTGATACTGCATCGGTTGTCGTGCAGGATAGTGAGAATCACCCTATCCATTTTATCGAGCAGAACAGTAAGCATGCTTGTGCTCAGAGGTCCCGTGCTAAGTCAACGAACAACTGCCTTGTGAGTGAGACTTTTGAGTCAAAGGCCCCGGCCCAAAGAAAAACCCTTCCTGCGATGTGGGCAGCCGTGAAGTATTGACCGCCCAAATACCTCCACCACCTTTTCTACGGATTTTTTTAATTTCCGTTCGTCCGACGTAGGGACCATGCAAGTTGCCACGAAGAATTGCGGCTCAATGGATTTATCAGATGACAACATTAAGAGAAGGGGAAGAAATAGCTCGCAAGCATTACCTAAACGTAAGTGTACACTGCACTAAGCTGCCTTCAATGTCCGCACGCTCAACCGGATAAGGAAACAAGCTGCTCTAGCTAGAACTCTTGAAACATGTATGCTGGGTCTCCGAAATAAGTACACAAGATCCCCTTTCGTGATCATTCTTCTTAGCCGAGATTCAACCTCTTTCTTTCGCTTCAGTCATCGCGTGTCGAGAGCTTCGATTTTGAGCGCTCGTTGTTAGGCTGGAATTAGGATCACTGTACGCATACGGGCCGAGGATGCACTGTGTCAATGGAACCCAGGCAATAGCCGTCTGTGTGCAGTTCGGTTGGACGGTTTTGTATGTGTCAACAGCAGTCGACTGAGACGCCGCTGTTTGTCCGTCCTATTTTTTCATGCACCCTGAAGCCAGAGACGAATCCCACCCGGAATTATCTTCATTATTCCGAAGTGTTCGATCAACGGATATTTTGGTAGTTGCTGGTGAATTTAACGCCCAACTTGGCTACTTAGCGGAGACAGAACGGTACATCGGAGACCGATTTTCTGTTCCAGGTAATCGCAACGATAACGGAAATCGTCTCATCCAAGTTTTTTCTGACCACATACTGTTTCTGGCGAACGCCAATTTTTGTCACAAAAAGCGACATCGACTCACGTGGCGCCGTCTTTGCCTTAGATTGATCACATTACTACCGACCACCGGTGGCGTGGATCAGTCGGGGATTGTCAACCACTGGTTCACAAGGATGCACTCAGGTCTTGCTTACTTCGGCTTTTTTTGAACCTGATATGTGATCACACCAGCAAGAAAACCACAAGTCCCGCACACCCTGATTCTAGACGATAATCAGCCATTTCTCCATTTGGCAGCCTTCCTGAAAATGGTGTACATTGTTATTTCATTAATGAAGAAAGTCAAATATGGAAGATAGAAGACTCCAGTTCCAATTGGAGCTTTCAATTCGATTGTCGTCTATGCAAAATAACCAGGATCCGAACAAACGCTGGCAAGGGATCAAAGAAGCCTTGGACGCTGTGGCAACTGACACTCAGGATTCTTTGCCATGTAGATCTCGGAAACGATGAATATCCTCGACTTCAGTTCCTCTGTTGGATGCTCGCAGATACGCCTCCCGTATTCAACATACAATGAGGCGCATAAATCTTTGAGGCGTCATCTGACTAAGAATCTAAGAAATGACAACGAGTAGAGCTGGACAGGAAAATGGAAAAGGCTGTGGCTATCGGAAATAATCGCAACCTTTACAGACTGATTGGGAAGACTGGCCCACGGAAGCTGAGTGCAAGCGAAGTGATACGAGTCCGACTGCACACCGATTCATTTTTAAGAACGTCGGCAGGGCACTAAGGAGCAGTTTAGCTGGCCCACGGCCTCAGCAGGCACTCCACTTACGCCTGCATGTGATCTAATGCAGGTGGATACCAACCGTCCATCCGAAATGGAGGTGATTAAGATAATGCGTTTTCTTAAAATGTATAAGGCAGCTGAACCAGATAGAGTGCCACCATCCTTCTTCAAGGATGGTGACGAAGTGCTCACATCCGAGTTAACAAAACCCACGAGATCAGTCCGAGAAGTGGAAAAGACTCGTAAGTACTGGTGTGAATCAGTTATTGTCACAATTTACAAGGAAAGGAATAAATCCTATCGTCGAAGCCATAGAGGAATTAGTTTAGTAATTATCGCATCTAAACCGCTCAGAGACATCATTCTCCACCGATTATCCAGTACTCGCGAAACGTGAATACGTGAGAACCAAGCCGGTTTCAGTCCCGGTCTGGGTTGTATTGATCAAATATTCACTGCGACAGACCTTAGGACATAGGCACATATTCGGTAGATCCACGATTTCTGTCTTTCTGGATTTGGAAGCGGCTTTCGACTCAGTCGATCGTACGATTCTTCGGCGCTGCCTCTTATCGAATGGTATGCCAGAGAAATTCATTTCAGTATACTAACAACCGAAGCCAAGCTCGCGCTTAAGACGATGTTTCACCCGAATTCGCCACGAGAAGTGGTGTCCGTTAGGGTTGCCCTCTTTCACGTTCCCTTCATAATTTTGCCATTGAAATGGTTATAAAGATAGCCCTATCCTGAAGCGAGAATAGTGGCTTTGAGAATTGCTCAGACAAGGACCTGCCTGACTTAGAATATGTGGACAATATTGTGATATTCAGTGTAGATTCAAGGAAGCTGCAGGTTTTTCTCTATCGTCTGAACGATAGTGTAGGTATGTGTTGGGTATGCAGTTTGGACCTTGGAAGTGTAAAATGCTGTTGCAGGACTGGAGTGGCTCGAAGCCGAACTTTTCTCCTAAGGGGAAAACTGGGTGAGGTGGACAGATTTAGTTACTTGGGTAGTTGTAACTCACCTGGTGATCATATATCAGATGAAGTTTCTTTGCGCATACAAAAGGCCTGACTGACAGGTTCTAGTTTGAGACATTTGTGGCGTCGGCATGGCATTCGGTTGTCGATCGAAAGTCGAGTATACTAAGCAGCAACGAGGTCGACATTGATCTACGGCTCTGAAACAACCATTGAGAGCAGAATATATGCGAAGACTTTTGATATTTTAGCACCGTTTTCTTCGAATTATTAGTAGAATATGGCGGGAGAATTTTGTGAGTAACTCAGAGGTTAGGCACAAAGTACTAGATCCTAGGATCCAGTCCTTAGAACAGGCACTGAATGAGAATGGATTAGGATAGTCCGGCCATGTTTTGCACATGCCCACCGGACGACTACCCGACACGTTGTGGGCTGTCTTTTGAGGCAGGTAATGGTTGGAGGATAGTTCGAGGTGGCCAGTCGATGATATGGGTAGAATGTATGGAAGCTTCAACCAGTGGACTGGCTACTGTAGATGCAATTAGACTACCGGGTCAGAGTCGAGAAGATACATCGAAGCAGCGATTGGAAACAATAGGTGATATGGCTCAAGTCCGCTGTCAGTGGTGTTTTTACATTTGAGACCTTTCTCCTATATAGCCCTTCAACTTACTATTCTGCAGTGGATTTCCAGTATTTTCCATTCCTTTTTTGTTTGAGCAGATGGCGCTGTGAAGTAGCAACCAGAAGCAGAGCACGTCGGTTCAAGAGGAAATGTTGTACAGGCTGGCCTGTATGAGCTGGACTGCTGGCCACCGACTCCCAAAGGTGTGTGAACGCCATTTCGTTGTGCTGCCTTGCAGATCAAGTCTTTGAATCAAAATCTCGGTGAGACTAATTGAGACAAACCCGTACTTCGGTTAGGGCAGCCGGGTCGTGTGCTGCCCAGAGGGTACCCATGGACTTGCTAGACTATCGATGAAAATTTTGGAAAAGGTGGCATGTGTGTTGAATTTCACATAAAAGTTTCTTTCTCTTCTCGCTTTCTCTCGAATTGTTCTCCTTTCTCCTTGCAGCCCCAATGGGACTAGATCTGTACATAAATTCGTGAAAATCGCACGTAATATATTTCACTGTCCCCAAACGTGGAAACTTCTGGATATACAGAATGTGTTTATCTTCCGCTTGAAAATAATAGATCAAGTCTATCTAATCCGATAAACTCAACTATTCCATTTCTTATCATACTTCCCATTCCGGTACGAAAACTGATTACGGCCGTATTGTTATCAGCGTGCCATTAGGTTTGGACACCAGAAACAATTTTATCCGGGGCTACTATATGAATGTTACGGTTAGTGGGCGAAAAATTTGTTTTCCTTCTACTTGTCTCGTTCTTTCTTTGCAAATCTTTTCATCGATCAGTTCAACCCATGGCTCACAAATTATATTCACCTTGATTTACATGAATCTTCGTCGAACTTCCAGATAAGCTTAATTTTTGTGCTCCGCTCAAAGGTGGTTCTTTATTCGGTACGAGGCGCTCCTTCAACTTTATCCACCTTTTATTGTCGAATGTTCAACTCCACTCGACCCCGAATATTACAATCGCATATGAGATGTGGCATCGTCTGCTACTGTTTTTCCTCTTGATTATGTTCAAATAGAGGCCCATCCGACCGGTCGACGAGTCTTTCTTAATCTCCAATCTGCGTTCAGTTGTCCTTCACGGGGTGGTTGTTCGACTTTTTTTCTACTGGTATTTTTTCATTTTGTTCTTCAGAGGCTGATTCAACAATTTCTCCACGCGCAACATCCACACAGCAACCTTCCATTCACATGTCTAGTTATCGATACCAACCTTAGCCCTTTTACTGTTAAGACTGTAAATCCGGAGAATACCTTCTAATTGTCCTCCCATTTACTTATGCTATTTCATTATTACCAAGATGAACCAACTGGCTCCTAAAGGTTCTCCTGCATTCACTTATACAGCATTCCTAATAAATGTTTTTTACACAGCAAATCAACCTACGCGTAATAAAGAAGCCTTACTTATCCTAGTATATGGGCCGTATAACAGGTGTTAATTCAACACAATTTTCATTAATAGTAATTAGTTCCTCTGGCTACTGTCCGTAAATCTGTGTATATATGTATATATATATATATA
>LUCM01004876.1:161498-252388 GCA_008360955.1 Fasciolopsis buskii
TCGAGGAAGACTACGATCGCAGGGCGGCGGTGCGTGTGGCGCGTTTCGAGTATCTGTCAAAGAGTGAATATCAGGTCGATGCAACCTCGACCTGGCCGAAATCCGGCCCGCTGTTTGCGGATATTACTCTCGCGAATCGGTGTCAAACGGCGCAGCAGGACAATGAATGTTTACGAATCAACCGTACTAGATGGTGATCTGCCGTTGCAAGGCTTGTTAGTATTTCTAGTGCCACGTAGACCAAGTGTTTTTTTGCCACTCCAAGTCTCACGACAATGGTCGTCAGTACTTTCCAATACTGCGATGGACGTTTGAGACTATGAGATGTGCCCGTTTCACAACACCGTGCTTGAAGCAACCACAAATGAAATCAATTATGTTTGACATTTTTTTAAATTTACTTTCGACCAAACACTGCCTCATTTGATTGGTCTCTCAGGCATCAAACAGTCCGTTAAGAAAAAACAAATTCTGCCCAAGTGAGAGATGCTAGGTCCCCATTCAGTTCGCTTATTTCTGGGCACAGTGATGCCGTACAAAGGAGAATATGGTTCTTTCGTTTACAGGACATATTTCCGCTGACGGCATTACTGCGTAAACGAATAAATTGATACAAATATCCACTTTCAATTCTAAATATCCTTTTGTTGCACACACAGAGATGGCTATAGTGACCAAGACGTAGGCTTTCGACGCTTCCGGAGCGCACTGCACTCTTGGGGATAGCCAGCAGCTAGAATTCGACTACACCCCGAATCCCAATAAGTCAGATGACAAAAATCACCGTCTGTCCCGATTGGACAGCCAATTAAATCTCTTATTTCAAGTAGACTAACATGATTCGGTTAGTATGGGACACTTCAGTTCGAAAGCCTAATCTCTCAAGACAAATGGGGCTAGAGACACAAAACTCGCAAAAAAGACGTACCCGTTTCGACTGTGATGGGTTTTTCCAAAAAGAAAACTGTCTGTTTCCAATGTGTGGCATGGGATGTTGGTGAAGTGGAAAATGAAACCTGAAGATACAAAAATTGGAAAAAAGGAGAGGCACTCACTAATAACTACACATAGTAATTTAGTCAACATTATTTGCAAGGGATGGAGAACAAAACCAACGAGCGGTTACCAATTAACGAGCCGCACACAAATACACATACCTGAAAGTCGCAAGTTCAGGCTTTGCCATGGCCAATCACTTCACTGCAGAATCTTTCAAAATTTGATTTCTCCATCCAATATCGCCATATAATAAGTAAGGAGTATCAAGCGATTATTCGGTTAGCTTTCAGAGACCACGCAAGCAACAGTCAGCAGCTATTCACCGGCGAAGTGCAAAACGAAGACAGTCATGGCGTGCAGGTCGTTGATCAGACAGAAGCTACGAGATCTTCACAATTTCCCACTTTACCACGAAAAATTCGCGAAAAAGATTAAGAAACTTGATCTCGCAATTCCGCTTTGAATGATGAAACAAACGCGTTTGGGCAGATATTCTCGTCTATAATTTAGTGAGCAAAGCATTCGGACCGTGCTGAAAAAATGAAACACGGTAACTGGCGTATCAGACATTGCCTTGACCTTGAGTCAATGTGTTCCACTGTCGATAACCTAGTGACTAGTTACTGCAGGCTGTAATGATTACAAAACCAAGAAAAGGTTTGACGTTTTGTTTAGACATTATCAGGCCCATTTTTACTACACAGCAGACCACAAGTTGGACTAAACTTGCAGTCGATCGGTTATTATGTTAGTGCTGAAAACGTCGCAGAAAACCATGAAAACAATCGGAAACCGTTTTGTTCATGTTAGGAACCATCAGCAGCATGCATATCCACGGTATCGGCCCTGATACCACATGATACAACTTTTCATGATCGAGTCAAATCGGAAATACATCACACAGCCAAACGCTGCGAGTCGTTTGTAAAGCTTTCTTTTTATTAGACTTCCGATAGAGAGGTTGTTCATCAGAGGAGCCTGCAGTTCAGCTCGTTGACTTTCTATCCTGCAATTCTAATGGTCATCCACTATGGATTTGACCAATTCCTTAAATCACCAAGGAGAGATACCTTTCGACTACAGTATTCCCGATACTTTCAGAGCTCTGTACCATGGGTCACGGAGTGCGCGAAGCTTCTCAATACCAAAGAACAGCAATTCAAGCATATGGAACGTTATATTCTAACGAAATGGACGTACTTGATTTGGCGCATTCTCGTCAAAATGTACGTCGAAGTAGCCCACGAACGCATCCAACTGATACTTGGCGTTGATATCCGAGGCGAAATCGATCCATAGATCGATCGTACATTCAGCAGATTGAAGATCCGACCAATGACTGGCTGGTTGTTCCTTTCGCTGTCTTAGAACCGCTTCTAAGTCCAATGAGTATAAATGACAAGGTTTGCTTGTCAAAATTCGAAATCCGTCAGCCGCATCAATTGGACCCGTCACCAGGGGGTTACTGATATCCAAAATGTGGGCCTCTGCCAGAGCGGCCCGATGCAATGCCGGCATTTGAAAACCGTATACATTGTCCCACAGATCCACACAATCGTGACGCAACTTTCGACCACAGGATACGCCCAACAGGTGGAGTGAATAATGTCGTGGATAAATATGACCGTCCGGGGCCAAATAACGCAGTGCGACCTGGATGACTGAGTCGAGCATTGACTCGAATAAGAGGAAGTATCCCATCCATTCGGAAATTACTACGTCAACCTAGTGAATAGAAAAATTTGTCAGCAAAATCGCACGAGCCATCGGTGATTGAATGAATGAGAATTCACCAACAATCATGTTTACAGTCACAAGCTGACCATGGGACAAGTGATGAGAACAAGAGTAAAAAGAACAAAATAGCAGAGGAAAACAGGGATACAAAGGTACTTGATACTTTTAGCAATCAACAGCAAGTTGCCTCATCAAATTCAGTGCTGTTTTCGACCCCATCACAACCAATCGCTCTGGAGAATACTTTGCTGTACCGAATGCCGGGAAAGTACGTTAGACGGTTAACGCTAAAATGATTCCCACATTTTTTTAGCTTCCAATCGTTTTTATCCCACTCTAGGCGCCACAGCAAAACAAGATTTTAGAATATTTGTGAGGATATATTCACAAAATGCATTGGTGTGGATCCAATTTCGAGCATTTTTAATAAAAGTTAGGAAATGATGACCACGATGAAAGACGGAATACCCCGAACAATTGACATCGGTGATTCTTACTCCCTCGGGTACCCTCTCAAATCATCTCGACATTCTGCTAGATGGTTAGGTAGTGAATCAAATTTTCAGACCTAGGGGAAGCCACATTAGCTCACTCATCGGTCGGTGCATTGCCAAAAACGAAAACTGTTTCAACATCCCGTTGATCTATCTACAGTTTAACTGAACGTTTCTCAAGGAAACTGCTGGAATGAAGCCAAACCAATCAGAGGTGATATTTACGGCTCAAGATTCTAATAGGCGATATACACGTTCTGCAAGCAGAAAGTGATCGGATGCAGGATTTTATCCCTTTTGATCATCTGCACAAATGTGAGCACTTCCGTCTCCTCGATACACTGCGCAAAATCCACTCATTTGTCCTTATTACCGAACCTATTCGAGGTTGGTAGACCCTGAGAGATTGAAAAGAAGAACCAGTACACCAGTGAACTATACATTCACCAGTGTGAAAATCTCGAGGCATCAATCGGTGACCTGAAAAAAATACAGGTCGAATGCCGTGAATTGTTGTCTTATTCAGAAGATAACAAGGTTAATAATAATTGCTGTAGGCTGGAAAATCCCTGCCTGCGTTAGAGTGAAATAACCACAGGGAGCACCGTAGTATGACTAAACGGTCGTTGAGAGTTAGCTTATCGCGAATTTGCGTGACTCTTTTCCAGGTGAACTTCCAGCTGATTCTTCACGACTTTCCCAGCATTCGGCCAATTTCGGTTAGGTAATATTCATTCAAAGGATATCGCGTTATTTTACCGCCTACAACCGGCCAAACAGCCTACTTCACTGTAGTCTTCATTTTTGGTGAGGCTAACAATACTGCTTCTTAAATTATTCCTGAGCACCTCAGAATAAGGGCTGAACATTTTCATGATATGCTTGAGTGCAGTAGAAGGGGCATGTTGCCCCATAGCCTCCAGGGCTCACCACACGGAAGGAGGGGGAGCAACCATGACCTTGAAACTTGGAGTGACACGGAAACCACACGATTTTTCAATAGTTCACGAGCCAGATGACAGCGAACCACCATCTACCAACAAAGTGATCGTCGGTTTTGAGATTTGAAACTCCGAATTGATCGCCGCTAATCGACTTGACCACCGCCGGTTGATTTAGCGCAGTACGGAAGCCTGATCTAGTGTATAGTTTCTTGATTGGGCTAGTGATCGTTGCAGGCGATGCGTGCCATTCAAACAAGCAAAACTGTCACAATCTTTACACGATTTCAACTCTGATTTATATTGCGTTTATCTGTCAATCTCCGAAACTTAAAATCGACACAGTGGTACAAGCTGCCAATGCGACTGCGGGGTGGGTACAGGATTAATGACCAGAGCATAACCTGTGTTCAAAAGAGTTATGAGCAGTTAGGAATGATTGATTGAAATCTGGTGAATTTACAGTTCGAAACTTGCTACTTTGCGTGTGGCGTAGACGCCACCAATGTTACGAACGTATTGTTTGAACTCCTACGGCCGGAAGACTATCTCCAATTATCCTCTGTGTTTTAACACGTACTCTGACCTGATGATCAATAATGAATGCTTAACAGTTCAGAAAACAGGCTGGCGAACGAGCTCGTTTTTAGTGACTCGTGCTCACATCACTGCATCACAATAATATTAGGGAGAATTTTAAGAGGGACTGGATTAATCAGAGAAAAATACGGGTGGGGAAGGGATTTGCGGTGTTACATGCATAACCCGAATACAGGTGAACGTGTTAATTGTTTTGTGGTCTAGGGTTGGAGGATGGGCCACTAAAGTTGGGGGGGGGGGAACCACAAATTGTTTTGGAGCGCAGTGGAAGATTGTGAAGACGGGCCGCGACAGCTTCTGTTATGCTCAAGACACGACACGGCTAAACTACACTGTTGACCCCTAACCTTATACAGGGTCCGGAAAGCTTGCGTCACATTCACGGTATGGTTAGTATGTGCCAGGTATGAAACGACTGCACTATTAAGTGACTTAATTATTCCAGCGCCCAACCATGCAGGGTGATGCTCACGGATGAATTCAGACAAGCGTCTGATCGTGCGGCCGATGTACATTGTCCCAGAGGAACACGTTAATGCATAAATGCAAAACGAAGCTGCAGAATTGGGAACTTTATCCTTCAACCGTAATGACACCACGAAGCGGGATTTGAACAGGAATCGAAGGTTGGCTGCGTAAATTGTCTTGTTGATGGCGATAGTCAGTCTTCTTTGTGCAATCTCTGCTAGCGTGTCATCCTTAAATGGTAGAGGTATGCATTCTGGCTTTCTCTCTAACGCAATCCTCTTGGGAATTTCCCTTTCTGTCTCCAATACCTTACCAATTAATCGACATGGGAAGCCATTTTTAATGAGGAATATTCACTCTTCCACCGTCTGAAGTTCTGCCCCAAGAGTATCTTCTGTGTATACTCTTTTCGCTCTGGCTGAGACATCTAACTAGGTTCCTCTTCACAAGAAGAGGCTGTGAAAGTGATTTTCCTGTGTACAGATCGTCGAAATGAGCCGTCTTCTCGACGACTTTATATTACGTCCAAGAATGCTATTTCATTATTCAATTCCATCTGTTGTAAATTTTACATTTGTGTGAGCCGAGCTGAAATTATTCGCCAGTTGATTGATTCCCGTTGAGGGGGTGAGTACATAGAAGATGCCATCCACATAACGTTCGTGTAAGTCGGAGGTTTGGATTGACGATTTGAGTGGACCACTTTTCAGCTTTGTCATAAAAATTCCGGCTAGTAATGAATCGAGTGGGGGCTCCATTGCTACGCCCTCCTTTTGCGGTAAATTTGACTGTTAAATTTAAACTAGTCATCGTAGGCACAAAAGAACAGTAGCTGTTTCAAGGCGTCCACCAGAAGACTTGCCGCTAACCCATTGTTCTCGATATAGTATTCGATTGCATCCGTGACCGGAACGTTGGTAAAAAAGGGCGGCGACGTCTAAAGAAGGCATTCGTCATCTTTTTATATTTAACTCTCACGGAATCGATGAGCTCAAATGTCTCTGAGGCTGCCTTGCCATCTTCTGTCTAACCGGTTCCAGCAACCTACCCAGCTATTTTGCCACAGCGCGATACGGCGAATTGCGCATATCAAGAGTAGGTATCAGAAGAGCTCCATTTTTATGTATTTAGGGTAAACCGTACATTCTGAATAGTGGTTTCCGTAGGCCGAATCTGTTTGAATGTGGTCAAATATCCTGTGGCCTCTTGCTTCAATCGTCTTAGGATGCTGAATAGATCTGACGCGTTTTATCAACTTCCTTCGTCAGTTTTGCAATTTTCGATTTGTCATTTTGAATGGCTTTCATTTTAGCTACGTAGTCAAACTTGTTAGGGAGAACTATATCTGCAACCTTATCCGGTCCTGACAACTGAAAACGAGATCGTTCGCCAACCTGTTTTCTCAATGTGCTCAGCGGGCACGTTCAAGCAATTGAAACAAGCCGAGAATAACAATATGGAGGCCGCTTTAGCATAATCTTTGGGGAAAATCAATAAAGAATAGCCAAATCATTGCGGCTTTGCAGAAAAGACGAACAGAGGCAAACGTGATAGCGATATCCCTTCCCAGGATGATAAAATGAATCTTTATTGGTTAGCGCAGTGAGATTATTGGTTGCAGGAAATACAATCGCACCGCCACTCACGTGATCAACTGGTAGCTTTACACTTTCTGCACAATCCCGAAAGAGAGTGATACGATCGGAAAGCTGATTGGCTCTGACAGGGAGAGAGGATGAACACGTGAAATGGATTGGGCACAAAGCAGAAGATAAACCACAGTGACAGTTTGCTTGCTGAGCTATTAAAATTATTAGTAATGGAGAAATAGAGAAAATAACAATTAATTTGCACAACTTTATTGTGCATGAACTTCTCAATTGTTTCTGACCTCCAATTAACTTGCGGCCTGCTTTTAAGTCCTTTCTACTTCACCTTCTGATTGGCGACTTTCTATGTTAGCTTCCGATCAGAAATGTTATTGATCACCTTACAACTACTGATCGAACCGCCCACGTTCATACCTAAATTAGCCTTTACTTATATCGCAATATTAACCTCACTTATTTGTCACAACTGAAGTGCAATGTTTCAGGAAGGGGGCCCTAGAAACCTCCAGGTTGGAAAACGGAGATAAGACTAGCGATGGAAGGAACCGAGCCCGGAGCGTTCACGTGCAGGCCATATGGTGTCTACCGACTGATCGTTATTAGTGACTCGATTGGGTCACCCAAATTCGAATGCTGGCTGTGACTGAGTGCCAATTTTTTAGCAATTGATTTAATTATCAATTGTCTATCGTGCAATTTCGTTGTCGTATAACTGTCATCTGATTTAAAAATGTTGAGTCTCGGATTGTGGAACGCAGATTACAAATTCCGTATGCCCTGATTTCCGATTTGGAGCTCCCCTTCCAAAAGTTATTCAATTGGAAGAGAGCAATCTGGAACAAAAAAGGACGGGCTCCCTATCAATCCGTTAGATACACCCAGTAATTCTTTCAAATAACAATTCGTAGACGAATCGCCCTATTTTGGAGTAGAACTGTGCTAGCTCAATAACGAGTCACTTTGTTAACTAACTACTTTTACAGATCATTTAAAGGAGGAAAAGAGACATCATATCATATTCAAACGAAAGGTATGGAGGGACTGTTTTCTTGGCTGAAACGGCAAATAATCCCCGGGCTTCTTACATACTGAACGACAGAGCTGATTACCTTGAGCGCGAACCTGCAGATTGTTTCTGATCTCATCAACATCATGATTGAACGATCATTGGTAGGGGAACCGAATGAAGCAACTTCAATTAATGGCTTCGTTGCCCATCTCCTGCACAAAAGAACTGACCGAAGTCGAGCGCGGCACTCTGCGATAGTGCATATCAATAGAACTTCTCCAATTCACTATAAGCTAGGGTTCACACAACTGACTGGTTACTATTGTGGTTATAAATCTACCATAAACGATTCACTATCTAACAGTGATTTCCAAATTACCACTGGGGACCATAAAGGCTTCACAAAGCCGCAGTATGATCTAGACAAGGTATCTTGGGCTTTCAGAAGGCTGATTTTAAAACCCTACAGAAATGACCCTGAATGACGGAACATCTCAAACAGCCTATGACATGGAAGCCCTGTTCGCTGTCTTATCGTTACGCTGTCCCCATCACAGTGAGGAGATGAAAATGACGAGTGAATGGAAGAAACCGCGTGAGTAATGTGTACGTTAGGAATCTAGAATTAGGTGCCAGTTCTGAGAATATTCTATCAGAACGTATAAAGCTAAATAGCTTGTGCAGTTTGGGTCATGAGTTGCGCGTGACAAACACTCATCTACCGTACCGTGGACTGTCTTTTGCCTATCCCATGGAGTGGAAGTCGGATGGAAATCAACAGATGAGGTTTAGATGTGAAATGAGAAAATGCACAGCAAATTAGGCAAAGTAGATGTCGCATGTCTTCGTGCTTGGAGCAAAAAAGACCCGTCAAGCAGTTCGCTGGAGACGATGAGGGCAGTGAACTGTGTCATAGACGGTGACTAATAAACTGTGAACGGTGGGGAGCATGTCATTATTTTCTGTCGAAACAAAATGATTGAAAAATGTGCGTTTGCACAGCTAGGCTTCATTTCGTGTGTTGCCTACTTCGGCGTTTTCTTTTCCCGCTCCTGTAAGTTCATTCCGTCCCCCCTATGTATATTCATTCTATCTATTGCAACATGTAACTTTAAGGAACGACAGCTGTCAGTGGGGCTTGTCCTGCTACTTAACACTGAATAGTGATGATGACAAGGATGAACTTAGGTGATTTGTGGGGATGCGTGAAACGTTCCGGCTGAACCCTAGAAACCAGTAATTTGTCTAGTTTCCGCGTTACTAAGGCGACATTCTAACGATGTTCTTTATTCTTTTACTTCCTTTATTAATGGAATAATAATGAACATCATTTTTCAAGAAGAGGGCCACGGCCAACAGAGGGCTGCCAAGTGGGAAAGTTGATCGGCGGTGGGAGGACCCGAACCCGCGACCTTCACGTCCAAATGCCACGACCTTATCCGCTTGGCCACCGCCAGTCAGGAATAGTGTGAAGACACTGGTGCTCAAATACCGATAGTTCGCAAATTTGTCCGCAACGACCATGTCTCTGAGTCGCCCTTGTCACGACTGTGCACCTTCGATGTCCGTCGATAACAGGATGTCAAACTGACACCATAAACGCCTCGAATTGGTAAAATCCAATCGGGCCTTTTGCATACGCGACAGTACTTCATCCGATAAACAACCGCCAGCTGAAATACAATTACCCAGATAACTAGGCTCATTCACATTGATGGTAAATGGCAATTAGCTTTCAACGGGCTTCTTATGACAACTCAATTATTGGGACCTTAGTTAGTTCTGCACCACACCAAATTCCGGGGTGACAGTTCCTACCCCCTCTCCTCGTATTATGAACCCAGGAGGCATGGGACATGCCCAGTGTATTACACTCACGCTTTGAGCATGTCACAAGAAATAGTATTCTCGAAAGAACAGAACTTGGCTTTGAGCCAACTATACTGGAGGATCACTTTACACTTCAAAGGTGAAAAATGTAACCCAAAGATAGATAAATTGCCGTTGAGACGGTTGAGGAACAGTCGCAAATTAACTGATTTTCTTCAGAAGCACATTACAGACATCACTATTCTCACACGATGACTATACCTCCGCAAACATCTCAGCTACAAAGTGGAACAGAAACGGTGAAGTGGGTGGTCCTATCGGACACTACTTTTAGTGGCGAACCTGAGTAGATAACCATATGCACAAAAACAGCTTCCATTATCAGCACACATGAACTGGAAAAAAAACGATGAATCTTCGTGGTACGTCCAAACTTGAAAAGCAGGGGAGACGATCTGCAAAATTGACTGAGTCAAATGTCACTTTCAGGCAGAAATAGCAAACCTAAAGAAGAAATGTCTGTGTTGCAGCACCCGCCGTCGAGAGGTGCGTTTCAGGTAACCCCCATCGAGTTGGGAAACTACTTGACTCTCATGTGTGCATTCTTCGCGAGCACAACATAATCGGCAGAAGTGTACGGAAGTAGGCTGACTAACAGCTGTGGCAGGAGGGTATACTATATATATATATACATACATATATATATATATATATATAATACCGGTTTGAAAACAAGCAAGGTCCCAACGCAGCAACACGTAAAAAAACTTTATAGAAAGTGGATTAAAGAAGGGAAAATACTAAAAAGCGAGAAACCGATTGTTTTTGATATTTTCACTGTGGATATTTCCTAATTTTTATCTTTTTTCGGTGTTCTTAAAGAGGATGAATTCTACAGCCGGGCCGCTGACTTCGGTTCTGAGCCATATCTCTCAGCGTCTCCAACCAATAAAAATCCCCATCACTTGAACGTGAACCAGAAAGCTGGGAAGCAGCAACCGAGGCCAAAACCGAAGCTATCTTCTTCATACCTTTGCGCTAAGTCATAGCCTGACCGTCACGTCGCTTCTTCCAGCCCTAAGCAGAACGTGCAAAAAGAGCACGAAAAGGTGGACGATGAACAGGCATATGCAATACGTTTCCAAGTCACCGAAGGTGATGTAGACCGATTACTTCAGTCGGAGGACTGCCGTCTGCACCCAACACACGATGACGCACCTCGTCCTTTCTTACCCGATGTTTCCACCAGATTCGCGCAATGCTTCGGAAACATCGGTGATCGAATACAGAAAGTCCCCGAGCACACTAGGCACCTATGTCATTTGACCTCATCGAACGGGAGTATCGAATGAGTACTAAGTCACCAGCTCCTGGTGCGACGAGGTTCTTATATCGTCCTTGTAGATTGTAGAGACTCGCGCATTCATGCATCAGTATGCACAAGCTTACGCATTTGCGGATGGGTGCACTACTCATCCAAAGTGATAGCGGCAAAGAAAGACGTCGACAGGACGGTGAGAACAGAAGTGGTCATGACTAGCGTGGCGATCGCTAACTCCGGCAGTAGACTGTCATGATCCCGAAGAAATCGGGAGTTCTTAAGACACCTGGATTCAAGATCAAGACCGGAGTGGTACCAACAAAAGAGAACTCATAAACCCATAGCTTCCGAACAAAAAAAAACTTAAAAAGCGATTTGAACTGAATCTTGAGGCTCAACACAATGACCAATGAATAAGTTCCTAAGTTTCACCACGCTTCGTCGGAAATTGGAAAAAAGAGATAGGACTCTCCTTTGTCGTGTGCCGCAAAAAAATTTTCAACGGGTTTCGGATGAAACGTTTACTAATTTCGTGGTAGTCTTGATAAAATGTTACACTAATGCAGTAAACACCAGTGCCGAGTAGATGATCAGAAGAAATTCAAATGAGAAAACGTCGCCTGTATGCAGTAGAAAATTGCGTTGCAGTTCACCCAAAGATGCGGGGGATTTTCACGAATATCAGTGGCCTTCGTTGCAAATCAGGCTGCTTTCACTGGAGCTTCCTTATACCAGTGAGAAATAAAATGTTATCACTATATATCTGTTATTATCGGCTAAGGTTAAATAGGTTTCTCAAACCGTTTATTGAGTTTAAATATATACTTCATATTGTATTACTGAATTATGCATATCCTTTTTCGAATATCTCGTCCGGAGATTAGTAGATTTCATACTACTTTTTGAGTACTCTCAGGTTAAAGAATACTGTCGATTTCCCGAGAAGAATCGATGCTTGGCTCGGTTTATGTTTTGTTCGTATTACCACTTGGTCATGCAACAACCCCATTGCATTCTATGATCCACAGGGAATACATATAATCACAGTCACTGAAATAGGACAATGTTCCTCCGCAAATTTGTGATGACATCTCACCAACTGTATGTAGCATCAGCCAAAGGGTAACGTATGAGCGGGAATCGTGCATATGTACAACTGGACCTCATTTATTCGATGGTAATGTGACACATGAGCAGGGCTTCGGATTAAATATTTCATAATTTCATGTAAATTACCGTTGAAAACATTGCGATAAAACGTGCTCCATAGGTTGCAGGAACTGCAACCAACGGAACACCTGCAGATGTGATTTGAGCACGAGGGACGGGCACCGTACAATGCACATCAAGTCAGAACACTTCTGATCCGACAATTTCCAAAAATATGGATAGGATGTGAGCGACTTAAACAATGGCTGACGAGATCGCCTGAGGGGTGAATAGCTTGTCACTTGAAGTTTCGGGTTTACGGCTCTCATGGTAACGCAATCGCTCTCCAGATGAGGGACCCGGATTTATACCATGGGTGTGAATGTGGATGTGGACCATTAATCAATTCTGACAAAAGCAGAACTCAGGTCCGGTGCTTCCTGAGGACCATGTCCGGATGACATAGGGTTGGCGCGTGAAAGGCGTAGTCCGAAGGACAGCCGATCAAATGGAGAAATGCACACTGTCATTCCTACTGGGGTCATCAATAACGGACAAATACCGCACCAAACTACAGCGCAAACTCGCGATGAACGATTTGGAATCGAACATCACAGTCTCTACACTGTTCCGGTCGGCATTCAACAATTTATCGAAAACCATTCAAAATAGTGACATATGCCCTGTCTGAAACGCAATTTAAAAGCAGTGAGATGTTCAGCCCTAGAAGCACGTAATTAACCAGGTTTAGAAGTAAACAAGAGACAAAAGCTCCACTCACATCACAGTCTCCTGAGCAGCTGCGAAAATATCCATCGAGGCCTCCACTCCATAAACGTGAGCAGCTCCTGCTTCAGATGCGAACAGAGATAAAACACCCGAACCACAGCCCACGTCCAACACGGTTTTTCCCGCAAAATGTGTCGATCCATTGGCAAGGATAAAATTACGATAGGATTCCGTTCTAACGATATCGTCTGAAACAACAAAGACGTTGAATGATAGGTGTGCTATCAAACTAGCATAGCAATGATATCATCATCATCATCATCATCATCATCATCACGTTATCGATACCATACGCCTGAATCTCTCGCTGCTGGCATGTTAATCGGCAGTGGAATACGGACCACTGCTTCAATTTATCCAACGCGATTGTCATTCTCACTGTTCGCCACACTTGTTTATGACATGTCATACACATCGTTATAGATGAAGAAACATGGCTGCCAGGACCCACCACATGACAACCGTGATACTGAAACTTAGAGTCGTACAGATCCACGGAAGGTCCCAATAGGGTAGACGTAGTAACGAGCTGCGTGATAGCGAACTGTCATCTACCACCAAAGTGATCGGCGGATCAAGAACTCGAACCAATGACCCTTTTGAAGTGACAGATGCTTACTCTACTTGACGATCGCCGGTCGAAAACCAGCATTTCCTATCAGATTTTTTTCGAGTATTTCTTGATCGACACGGTTTACCGTCCGAAGTTTTCTAATGCACGACGAGTGATGCATTGTGACCAAAAAAGTTCGAAATTCAAAGACAGCTTTGAAGCACTTTTTATAACAGCCCAACATTCCGATTATAGGAGGTAAATGTTTTCAAGCTTGATTTAGAGCCGCGTCTCTCCTATTGGCTGATCAAAACCCAATAAGGTATAAATAGAGTTAGCTTGAACGGGAAACAATCAGTATAACAAGATCGATTCGTCTCTTAAACAAAAGTACAAGAAGGAACGAACGTATCGAGTCAAACACAGACGAGCGCATGGAAAACTGCCGTTTAGCACACTCACCACGAGATGCTATTCGCACGAAAGTTAGCGGCAAAATGGGTACATAAAGTCGCCCTCGCAGACAGGTCATTCGATCATGCAAGAAAACATCCATTCAAGTTAGCCATCTATGTCTTACCTGTCAAGGCAGCACCACGCTTCAATAGAAGGACTTTAGATAATCCCAATTGTGTAGTAAATATCAGATATAAAGGACACGTGAATCACACTCGTCTCTTCTTGTACTTCCTTCTTACTACTGGGGAAGATCGAAGGATCGTTAGTCGGCACAGGTGCAATTATACCAATCTGGATCACAACAAAGGGGTTACGACGTTGCATTTATGTCAGAATTATGCATGAAAGTTATTTGAACTGAGAGTGTTCAGAAGAGCTAGCTAACAACAAACAGCTTTTTTACTCGGAATGTTTCTCCTAATTTAATTTAAAATATGTCAACAGGCATGGGACGCACTATTGCTTAACGGTGCATACGTGGTATTCACGTATTTGACATGATTTGCGGGGACAATGGGTTCATTTTGTCATTCAACAGTGTTCATTTCCGCTAACCGCAGTCAATCATACGTTAAATTCCAGAAGCACGCCCTGCCAGTAAATAATTGTTACAACCAAAAAGACAACAACAATCTACCGGAGATGCTAGTTGACTTATTTCGATAGTATGGGCTCCAATTTATTTACGGAGAACTACAAGTTACCCTACTCTTGAATAAACGCTATGTTAACTAACGAACTCTCTGAATAGTCACGTGTCGTAAAAAGAAAAACTTACTGATCATTTCTGCGTGAATAGCAAAGTGTCCGTAGGAGCAGAAATAAGACGAGTCATTGGGGTCGGAACAGGCGAAAGACTTGGGGAATTTAGATTCGTCGGTGGGACAAAGAGCTGATTGAGTTTTACCGGGAGCTCCGGATGAGGACAATCTAGAAAGCAAACGTCTACGGAGGGAATTGGATAATATCAAGGGGAAAACGAGATGACCATGTAATCTGTAAATAAAAATTGAAAGTGAATATCGACTACTGTATGCGCAATTCTATACTTCTGATTCGTTGTCCATTTTGGTAAGTTTCATCCAAGTTGAAGTAAATGAGGATGCAAATTTCGATAGTTCATGCTATACATTAGCAATACATCTATCGGAGACAGAAAAGCCTTATCTCTGAAGTTGGGGTCTTTGGAGAGTGAGTTAGATAATGCGAACCGACGCAGTTTTCTCTCAAAGTGATTTTAATTTCAGTCTAACGCGATTATTTCCTGATAGAGGATGATCCACTCCCTATAGATGCGACCATCGAGAGCCAGATACAAAGCTGCACACCCAGAACTGCTAGGTTTTTTTATTCAAGATTGCATCCCCAACTTCTACATGCCATAGTGCAGTTTGCAAGGCGGCAGCGTTATTTTCAGCAAACTGTTGGACCGTCTTCGTTGATTTTATCGCCTTCTCTGGAATGTCTTCTGCAGTGGTGGGGCGGGACAAGAAGCAATGGTCACACCTAGTGGCGACCCAAAAACAATATATATATATATATGTATATATATAAGTAAATTATTTGAAGTCCATAATAACCAGACAATCAGAACATTTTGCACCTTCGAAAATCTTGGGATTTATTTGTAGGTTGAACTGGTTTGTAAACAAATGCACATGTAAGGACTCGGTTTCAAAACAAAAAGGAATTCTCAGTCATTAAAACTCAAATGGTCTGACCTAGAGAGAAGATCCCTGTCTCAGATTAATCAACTTTATTAGTTCAATTTAATATTTTTCACAGGACGATGCGGACAGGGACCTCTTATATCTTGCTTTTGAGCAGCGACGTTTAAACTTTGATCCTTAGTGTTAGACAGACGACAGACGCTCCAGTGCCCTGAAACCTAGGACTGATTCACGACTCGTTATCCAAAGCTTTCCCGAAGTTGTCAAGATATGAATACACATCCTCATTAAAACAATAATTTCGGACGAGTTGGTGAAGTAAAAATAAAAAAGTCAATTTTTCTTGGGATTTTCTATACACGATAGTGTACGCCACAAGTTTACTGAATCGTACATGGACGATTGATATTGGTTGGTGTAGCAACGATAATATCAAGAGTATTAAGGGACGTACAGGCAAGTGTTTAGTTGCTTCCGAAGAAACTGATTTTCTGTCTGTAAATCCAACAGATCTGTTGATCGACCCGGATGATTTGGATCCAGTTTGCTCGCATTGGTCTGAGATGGAACTTTGTTCAAATTATTTACATTTTGTTCCTCCATAACGGACTCAATATCTGAATCGAAAACAGAACAGAATATAAATTTGGAATAGTCACCTTTTGGGAGAGAACAAGTAACAAATAGGAATTAAAAGTGTGAAAAACGGTGCGCATATATCCGCATAGGTGTTGCGATAGTACGGTGTGACTGAAAACGTTCAAGTGCGATTGGGGGACTTAGTTCCCTTTCAAGGTAATGTACTCTAGCAGAAGTGTTCAAATGAATTTCCGGTCCACGGACTCTACTAGAGCCTAGGGGAATGTTGAATTTTTGATCTGAAATAATCAAAAAGTGCATGAAATGTAATACAGATTGGCTTTCAGCGTTTCTCCGGTATTGTGCCTCTCTGTTGATCAAAGGCTCAGATGAGGAAATCCTGTATGTCGGCCATGGCAGTCAGTTAGCACGGAGCCCACAAAGAAGCCATAGATTACCGTTGGTAGTCCAGCGAGAGGGGTACGAAAATTAGCATGTGCGATAAATCTTACATAATATTACTTTCTTCTTTTGTCGCATTGTTATCTTCTTTCGCCACGGTTCTAATGGAATTCACTTCATTATAAGATGTCATATATATATACATATATATATATATATGTATATATATACATATAACAATGAGAACTATACACCCGGATGGTAGAACAAATCACCCGAAGCAAACTACCTTTTTTACGACCGTCGCCGTTCGTCATGTGCACGTACCGCATAACTTCCTAGCGTGTTGATCATTTGACCCGTTGATAATTGACTATTCTCATCACTTTTACCTGTTGTCTTTGAATCCTTTCGTGAATGAAACAGCGACATACACCATTTCCAAGAAGGAGACCGCGACAAACGGAAGGCTGCACATTGATTTCACCACGGACAGAGGTGCGAATTTTTAATCTAAACTATTAGCCGATTATTCTGCCCTATTTGCATTCAAACGGGGTTGCAAGAGTGCTTACCAGCCCTCATCTGATCGATTGGTGGTAAGGTCACATAGACACATAAAAGCAGTTAAGTGGGTGAAACCCTTTCGGTTTGCCGTTATAAATCGGGATTGTCTTCAAAAGAGAATTTTTTCCAGCTAAAATGGTCTTCCGCATACTCAGCAGTTATCCGATGATCATCTGTCACAGTACTGATGCTATTTACTCCTTCGTATTTTTGCCAATTACGGTCACGTATAAAGAAGCCCACAAAGCCCCACAAATTATTTCTCACTTCTCCTCCCGCCTATATTCTCGAAGGCCCAATCGCAAGCAAATGCGTTTTTGTTCTCTGTTATTCCGTTAGACCGTAATCGTATTCAGCATACCAAGGCCTATTCCGCGTTACTTATCGTAACGAAAATCCTGCCGTCAGTAGATCTATTCCTTCAGACATCTTCAGGTTATGTGAGTCCCGTCATGGTTCGAATGGTAATTTGTCAGGATCGAGACTGGGGTAAATAATAACAATAATAATAATAATAATAATAATAATAATAATAATACTGTCCTTATAGCAGAGGCGATTTCAAAGTTGTTGGGTGGCTGAAGATAGATTTCATACTGCTCTATGTTGCCTGGTGAAAATATAAACTGAAGGGACGGGGGAGGCTATTGAGTAGTTGATGGAAATGTTTGATCCACTCTTGAAGCTTCTATTCACGCAGAAAAAGAGATCGCGTCTTCCCCTAGAAGGAATGATTGCGGCGAAGAAGGTTCAAATAGTATCTACGAACAGGTTTTTCTATCCGGTTTGCAGTTTCAAACTCATCGTTTAAATTCGACCCTATCCCGGTGTGTAAATCCGCGGCAAAGATTGTGTTAACTGAGTGAATTTCGAAGTTGTCCGTCCCTAGTTGCCTTGCAGCAGTTAAGGAATTTTGCAGAGATTCAGCCTTGCCCCTTATCACTGTCTTTGTCTTGTTATTCAAGAAAGATGCTGGAGCTGGCTTACTTATGCTTCCATCAGAGCTAGTCTGAATCCAACCGCATTTGATAGGCTTTCGAAGCTGTTTCAAGAACTTTGTCCTATACGCGCCAATTTGGGGATAGGGGGGGGCAGATTTTTGTCGTACTGAAAAGATAAAGCTTAAGGCGAGCGTGTGCTAATGTGGTCCACTCACCTGGCCTTTTGATTTCTTCCATCAATAAGTGCATCTTTTCACTCCCAATTTCTCCAACGGTCATACCACAATATTATCATGCGAACCACGGGAACCCTTAAAAGAATGCCCTTGTCCTACAAACCATGGGAGATTACAAGTTACAGGTCCTCACGCACCGTTTGGGGTATTATGGACTAGTTTATCCCATCACGTGCAAACCGCAAACTGTCTTCGTGCGCTCCGAGTCACATTCCAAGTGACACCAGGAAGGGTTCCTTTCACTGTTGCACACTGTAATCGCCTCAAACTGCACGCATGCCTTATCATATCCATCACCCAATGTAATGAACCAAGACAGTTTCATCGCAATTGAGTTTGGGCATGGCACGGATGGGGGACGTAAGGCCTCACTGATTAGTGAAACAAGCAATGTTTGAGAGTCGCACTCATTCAGGTACGCTGTTCCTCTTTGCATCAATATCATATATAGTTTTCATTCTGACTAGATCAGTATTTCTGGTCCGTTTTAGCCACTCGGTGAACACCTCGGCGTTTGATAGTTTGTTAACTCTGCCTGTATTGGTCCTATTATGTAGAACGGCAGCTCTAACGGAAGAACCTTGTTGTCAGTGGAAGTCTGTTTACTGAAAGAAGCTTTTGGCATCAACATTGTTGTTTCTGTGGACAGTTCCTTCTGACTGGTTCGCACCACGAGGCCAAGTACTCCTTTCATGTTACAGTAAAGCACAAATTTTGTTGCCACGAGAAAACTAGTCGCTCAAATTACTGTCAGAAAAAACTAATATTCACGAAACATTTGGACAGATCAGGTCTCACCTGCCGAGCCTGAGCATAAACGTGCGAAATACACACGAAAGTGTGCCAATCGCACCTATACCTAGTATATATATATATATATATATATATATATATATATATATTACACTGTTATTTCAACAGACCCCACTTATGAACAACTTTAAAATTACTTCCAATCGGTGTGACTTTCTTGGAGAACAGATGAACAACGATAAGGTGCTGAGACGACAGAAAGCACGAGCAGTTATTCAGCAAGTGAGGTTTAATTAACTGAGTGTAAGTTTTAAAATGAGACTGGTTTTATTCAACGGATATTCTGCAGGGGAGCTTTGGTATCCAACAATTTCAGGTTGTCCGTAAACAGATAACTGTTTCCCGTGAAACAGCACTGACCAAAAAAGTTTACATGAGGATAAATAGGAAGGTAAAACTCACCCAAAGCTAGTACCGGGTCATCTGGTATGACTGGATACATCAACTTTTCAGAACCATTCTTCCACAGGTCACTACTGAATACTTCTTGCCACGTTGGAGGGTGCTAAAAACGAAGCACAGCATCTGTGACAGTAATGATACACTGCATTGTTATTAACTGTAAAATAGAATATGCTACATATGGGAAACAAATGCGCCTTGCTGACAGTTTTAAGCAACACAGGAAATTAAGTACACGTATAAGGGTCAGTCTGATGAGAAGACGGCATCGTCAGTGATGGCGTTTATCTGGAATTCCTAGTTTGTCGCTGTTGAACACGATTGCTAGGATAACAACGCGTTTTCATCTTTTTTTTGCGGAACAGTTGTATAGCGTAGCCGTGGCGTTCAACAGTGTATTGGATGTTAATGCTGTGTGGTGAATTATTTGAATATCGAACTCTACTTTGTATCAGGCTTTTAAGCGTTCCGCAAGGCGTCCATGACGGTACTTTTGTCAACATTTGTATAAATTACTTTTCCAGTTGGGGTGCATGTCACCAGTGATGAGCACCCTTTTACTAACTATAGCTTCGAGTTTACTATGTTTTCCAAATTAATCTGGAATAGTGTCGAAATTATTAGAAAATATGACAAAACCATTCGGAAATGTCATTCAACTGACTTTTTGAGATCTCGTTTGAATGGGCCTGAAACGTGATTCATCTAATATGGGCACATTTGTGCGAACGTATTGCAAAGTGCATCGGTTATCTAAGCATTGCTCTACAATCTGCCAACAGATATACTCCTGAAAGGTTTTGTGAAACAGACGAGTGTATTAACGAAATTCCGAATAGTTGAGATAATTCCGAGATAACACGGAATATGATATACTCTGGTGACTAACGTTTTACGGGTCCATGCTTTACGTACCTTAGTGTGAGTTTAGTCTCACAAATATCAGCTTCAACTAATGTGTTCTACTTTCAGTTGCTATTTCACAACACCGTCCGCTCGAAAGAGAAATAGATAAGATACAAGGAAAAAACAACTGCAATTTGAAGAACTGTAGAAAATCGAACATTTCTGATGCAAGAGAGCCACTCACTGCAGCAACTCACCATATCATTTATTGTTTCTAACCATCGTATGGAGTGGTTACGCAGAACCAAGCCCGACAGTCTATCAGGGTCTACAAGAGCCAGTCTATCGGTTAAGGTTTTCATGCTACTTCGTCAAGTCATCTACCGACCACAAGGGTTTACTTTCCAACTAATATCTGGCTCGAATAATAGGGTACAACAAGGCAGATGTTCAGGCACATGTTCAAACCACCTGAATCTATTTAGATTCAGTTTCCGTAAAGACTGAAACCCGGGACCTAGTACGGTACGTCTAATCATCGAGTCACTAAAAGGATTCTTCAAACATTCGATCAATATTACGAAGACACCAATGCTTCAATACCGATGGTGTTCGCACATCTGCCCGCAATAACCGTGTTCCCGAGCCGTGTAGCAAGACCCACTATTTTAAACACTCGACATTTGATCGATAACGGGACATTACGCCCACGTCATCGACGCCTCAAATCGGCAAAAGACACTCAGTCTTTTGCACACTTCAACTGATTTACGACCACTCGTTGAGATACAATTACCTAAGAAACTAACATAAATATAAAGATTACATATGTACGCAATTACAACGACCTGAAAACTACCATGTTATCCAGATGACACTGAAATAAAGTTCTGAGGAAAATGATGGGACGAGAAAAACAATCAGCAGCAAGGAAACAACCTTTCTTATGCTTTCATCGCATACAATGTGACGTCTCTTTATTGTTTTATGAATTAGGTTTCATTGGACAGGTGAATTGCAGACAGGTCGCACAGCGTTCGCGCTGCTGACTTCGATTATGAGCCACATACCTCAGTGTCTCTAGCCCAAGAGACCTCGCATGTTGGGCCACAACCAGGAAAGTATCAAGTCATTGTTTTCAAGTCAAGGATATTTGTCACCTGAAAAAGGGAAATCAGTCACACTCTAAGGCAGACAATCTTTCTTCGGAATAGATTTCGGCAGCATTGTTCTCGCATGAGGGCAGAGTGATTTCCATAACCAGTTCTACCACAAAATTGAAGAGTAGTAGGCCTGGATCAAAGACCATATGGACAAACCTAGTTCCGACTGTTTGCAGATAGAAGAGAAGTAAGTTACTCCGGCGCTGCGTTCGGTGGAACAGCACTAAAAAACTGAAAAATCGACCAAGCCGAATGCTCTTTTAAGACCAAAAAAGGTGGTGGACCTAAGGGAGGTGTGTAGCATAATTTTCGGCACAAATATGATTAATACAGCTTTAACCGAGCGGAGAACTGGCTTGATTCTATGATCTACCGATAGTCAGGTTTGAGAGTAGGTAGTTCTGGTTTTCTTCCCCTAATCACGATATCCCATCTCTCGGAGTGCAATGTAAGTCATCATTCTAAGGTGGATGGTTTGTTAGCACCAGAAGTATATTTTCGATTGGTGTAGCATACAAAGACAAAAGAGGGAATCAACTGGTTTCCGTGACGAAGAAAGGAGTTACCAAAGAGGGATATACAATGGAAAAGTTTAGCTATAAACTACCCTATAGGTCCCGAATGATAATATGTGGTGTTCTTTCTGGCGACTGGAAATATCTCGGCGGTGGCCTTCCACCAAAGTTAGGTATTCTTAATCCAAAAAATACTGGCTTCTCTAATAGAATCATCAATTCAAACGGCGAGCAAAGAATCGTGAAACTGGTGGGAACAGAGAAAATAACGATCGTCAGTGATTTCAGTGAGGTCATACTGGGTTCAAATACATGTGCACGGTTGAGTACTCTAAGCTTAATTAACTTACAAAAGTTAGGATCGAAATCGCAATGAAAAAGAATGTCTGGTTTCTGTCATTCACACCAAGAAAACACTGAAGGAGGCAAAACACTATTTTCGAGAAGTTCTTGGAAAGTCATTGCATCTTAGAATATAATAGCTGCTTCCCAACTTGTCAGGGAATCCGTTGGACGAATCACATAATCCACGGCTGCTTAAGAAAGCGTCTGTATCTGAAGAGCATGTAAGGTGGTTTATAGGGATTACTTAACATTCGAATGTTTAATTTTCAGGGTGCAAAAGACAGAAGTGTTAACTATTTCAGCATCAGGAGCTGCGACCTGATCTGGTTTCTTATTGCATATCAACCGTAGATTTCGCCAAACAGAAGCCTTATAGCGGCTTTTCACATGCAACTCTTACGTTGATCTTCCGCAAAATTCAACAACTCAGCTTCGGATCTAGTTAAAAACACAAAATAAAATTGCCAGACAGTGCAGATTATCTGGTGAAATCGGAAGCGGACGAACCTGAGAGCGAATGAAGTTCACAAACCGAATCCAATCATATTGGTCATAGATTTGACAGCTCGGATGATTCAAGAAGTTGTTCCAATCTTCATGTTCATTCAAATGTGAAAAGAAATCAACCGTGCTGTGAGACGAATGCGTACATAACAGGCAAACTAAGTGAGGCTGATCAGAGTCTTCTTCCATTAACTCTTGCCAGCCTTCCGATTCATCGCTAGAACTTGAGTTGGTACTCATAGGATACCTAAAACCGAAAGGGGAGTAATTCAGGTTGAATAATATGATGAGGGCGCAATGCGTCACAATAGGCGGTGCCACTGAAGCAATGAGTTGGTTAATTGTCAGCATGGTTCTTTAGTCGGTGAAAATATCAGAAAGCCGTAGGTCCGAGATCCAATGGTTTGTTACTGGAATTGTTCAAGTAAAAATGCTTTAATCACCTTTCCAAGTCAGCTAACTGGCTGAGTGGTACTTCGAGATTTTGCGGTCGATCCACTTCGTAATGAGTAAGTGGGATTATCTTGGTGTTTCGGTTGTGATCAGATGGTAAAGACTTGCCATCTAACGTAGAGCGAATAATCTGAGTCTTGCTAGCTCCTATACGTGAAAACCCATCCGTACCCCTATCCTGGCTGTTTTTAGTTTTGGACTTCTGAGGTCAAGAGAAGCGCAAACGCAAAAAACTGGAAGAAACCTAGTCGCCATCCTCTCCATACAGTTGTGATGCAACAACTAAGGTTTGAATATTACAAAGCACCATAAGGCACCACTCATTCTTGGAGTCTTTAACTGTGCATAAAAAAAAGAGATGCGAAACAAAAAATGGTGACCTTTTTCCTCGATCGTACTTTTCTACACTTTCAGTACTGGTAACATGACCGACTTGGAGCCGAGGCGACTATTTGCTACACTCAGTCAATGAGTCCAATATACGCTATTTAAACCTATAATAAATTGGAAAATTTTAATTCGGCCTATTAGATACCTGACATTCTTCTGTGAAAAACAAAAACGCAAACGTTACAACTTCGACTGCTTGCGACGTCAGGGAAGACTCTATAACAGTGGCCGCTGAGAAGTGTTCAATATAACTGGGACTTAGAAGGTATTTGATAAGAGTGGGGAGCTATGTAAGAAAATTTGGCAATTAAAGCTGCAGTTTGGGCAAACATGTCAAGAAGCTAGCGAGGCCCGGGTTAAAGCATGAATAATCACACAGCGAAATTCAGTAAATGACCTAAACTTTCAGGCAACGAAAGTGTCAATGTGATCAGTTGAGACAACTAAGCTTGTTACACCTGTCGAGCATCACAAGCTCTCAATGTAACAATTTTGTGAAACACGCAAGTTATTCAAGTTATCTTAAGATATGAAAACCGTCATCGTTTGGATAATCAAGACGACCAATAACATTACCACAGCAAATTCCATCTCGTTCTGAGTTACTCCGTGGACATATTTTTCCTGCAGAACAGAATGAAGTAGCTTAACAACGGCGACTTTGTTTGAAACAGCCATTTACAGTAGAAGAGCGTCAGTCAGTACACGGGTTGTTCCGAAAATTCAAGGGAGGTTATCGAAGCGAAATGCCCTTCAAGGTCAATATTACAATACCATGGAAGAAATGATAGTAAATGACTGCTCAGAAGTGAAATCAAAAAGGAACTAAGAACCTTCGACGTAACCATATAACCAAGTCCGCATACCATATTTGTCTTATTAAACAGAGACCATGAAATAGAAAATCACAAGTGCCAAATGAAACTTTCTTTAAAAAATGTCAGCCAATTTATCAAAATTAATGAGCCCTCTTTTCGGGGCCCCGACGGGTGTGCTGTAGAAGGTGCGGGGAAAGAGAAAATAGTTCGATGATCAGACCATTTCTGACGAATTTAGAGAACAATGGTCGTAAATTATGTTTATTATTTCGCGAGTTGTAAGATTTTCTGTTTTGATCCTGACAACATTGCCGTTCGCTGCAGGAAAAAAAGCGATTTTTCAAACGTGCGGAAGAATTACCATAATGAACCTCAATCATTGGTTCAGAGTAGTTAGAAAGGACCATCGGTTTAAGAACCATATTCGGATTTGTGGCCCTCCATCTTGGGTTACTAATTAGGGAGCAAGCATTTCTAATTACAAGAGTTTCAATAACAAGACTCAAACAAACTTGATTGAATCCACGGACCCGCAAAAAGGATTGAACTTGAAAGCAATCCACTTCACTGGTTTAAAGTTTAACTGTTTTAAAACGCTCTTTGTTATAGATGAATCATCAACTGCCCGAAGAGGGCGCAAATAAGGAATAGCACGTGGCAAATAACGGCACTTCTTGTAAGCCATTAGACCAATGGGCTAAAAGGAGTTCAGGCTCAACGCGACCTTGAAATCCTTCAGCGATCGGCTCCAGTTGCAGTGAGATTACAGGTCTATATGGCGAGGTGCCTGATCGTCTAGGCTTTTGCACCGAGAGCTCCCTGGATGTGACGATGCTTCGGCAACGGGAGGGTGGAAACCCCTCTAGAGTTTCTACAAGGGAGTAAACAGTTACTGTAATAAGTCAACTCTTTCCCCACCTAATTCCAGGGAGCACAAGCCAAGCACCAAGTTCAGTTCAGTTTTCACAAGTTTTGACCGTCACTATTCTGTGTTTAGTACTCTTTTAATGTTATGAACCCATTTGGGTCATACACCTCTTGCACACCGAGTTCAATTAGTCTCGCTGAAGAAAATAAAGGACAGGATAATTCCTCCCATCCTGACGGCAGGATATTGTGTCACAAGCTTCCGGAGTTCAAATCAAGGTTGATGCGGTGAACAGTAAAAATTTTATCAAAACCTCGCTCCTAACTGCCTCACCCCGAAACAAACCGTATCCATTTTCTGCTCCCTCAGAACCACACTCTTCATGGTTAGTAAGTCCTTAGACCGTCGCCGCATATTTAAGACCCTGTAGTTCAGTTTATTCCAATTCAGTTTGCAAGGAGGGGAACTGACCCAAAGGTTCGTACGGGCGTTCATAGTTCTTTCAATGATGTGCACAATAATTGGCATCCACCGCTGCGAATATGATGTATCGCAGAATCTCTGGCCTTCTTTTGATCCCGTTTGAGTTGCAAGGGAATGATGTAGAAAAAACTAGTTTCGACAGGACAGCGAGATAAGGATTACTCCGTGGGCTCATCCATACTAGCTTGCGATATCAAAAGTTGTTTCTACCCTCTGATTTCGGAGAAGCCATTTTTTATCTCGCTCACAACCTTAAGTAAAAGTCTTGACAGTATGACTCCCAACCGTACATACATCTACTGCCCAAACACCATCGGAACTCATACTGACTGCCGACCGAAGGGATGCTTTCACGCCTTTCCTAGTTCTCTTGTCAACGTGTTCGTCGATAAGGGTCGCGAGACCTATTCCACTTAGACCCTCGACTATCAATCAAATTGCCCGAGGCCTCCGACATTCCAGTGAGAACCAACCCAAGTTGGCCATCCTCTATTTGTAGGTCTTCTGCCTTCGACCTACATTCATGCTTGCGGCTTGTCTTTGTACCCTTCTATACAGTGCACATACTTCTGAAGGAATGAAGATCAGGCCTGGACACCGTATTTTAGGGGTGAATGAGCCTAAGCGTGATTATCTCTCCCCCGAATAACGGTTCAAAGCACGCACATTCACAAACACAGACAGCTAAACATCAGTTGGCATACGAACGTTCCCTCAGTCATTTGATTGTAAAGCTTGACTTGATAAACATTGCCCACGGTATTCGAAACGCTGGCGCATTACATATACCTGCGACGCCGCCTTACTAACATTATTTCAACCGCCATGAGAATGTCTGCATTTCAAAAAGACCGTCTTGACCTCAATCCAGAACGATCTTCTCTTGCTATTTTCCCCCGCATGACGTTGCCCAACCCATTTGAAGTCCCATGTAACTTAGATTGCACAGCAACATCATTTTCCGAGTCGATGTCATTTGCTAGGCCATCTCATGCAACGGGCCCAGCCGCCTTGAAACAGCTCGCTTAGCAAAAGTTAGGACTTTCCATAGCAGCAGCGATGTCATTTGCTGGCAAATAGCGGCAGCGGCCAGAACGCTGAGCCCTGCCGCATTCCCCTAATGATCGCCTTAGGGCTGCAATCACCCACTCCAAGTCAAACGTCCTGCAATTTAAAATATCACCTACCGAGTTCAGTGTAATGCAGCTCAGTTCAGGTACGCACACGGCAGAAATTTAGCTTAAAGCTGCTGGAACTTCCAGACCGGCGTGTTGTCTGGCCAGGTGCAAAGCTTCCAAAGTATAATTTTGTTTGCATAATTTCTGGAGGACACAGCACCGAAAGCAATGTTATATGCAACCGGTACCTTTGTGTTCACGATGATAACGTACTTCCAGATCTTTGTGCATCGCCGCCTCGCAGCCAACTAGAGCGTCTCCAACTCCACAGTATTGCGTCTAACGTGTTCTCACAGTCGGTTCCACAGTGGAACCAGCCTTTTGGTGAAGGACCTAATTCATTCCTGAAGCGCGATGTAGCCGCGCTCGAGTAATAAACTATGCTTTCTGGCGCCTCTATCCAGGGAAAAGTTTCCTACGACTTGTGCTTCAGGGACCCCTCACGATTTTAAACGTGTCAGTTAGGTCAGCGCGGGTGGAACGATGTCTGGCATAGAAAATACGAAGTTCATATTGTCCATAGTGTTGGCCTTTCTGTCCTTGGGCAGCCAGTGTCTTGGCCATCAGCTTCTGAACCTCCTCCAGGGAAATTATACACTTTCCTAGGCATAGTGCCCAGGCCTGAACTCAGTGCTTCAGGTGCGATCTTGAGGTAGAACCATGGCCAGATCGTTAAGTGAAAGCAACCATTTGCGAAGGCAAGTGAGGTGAGGTGCGTCCGACGTGGAACTGCATGCATGAAGGCCGTGTGCTACGTATGCTGAATTTGAAATTGGTAATGTGAGATACAAGGATGGTATGCCGCATAAGATGTTATGAAAAACAAAAATGTGATTGGGATGGACACACCCAATGAAAAATCAATTGGGATGCTGGTGACGAAAGAGATGGACGGTCTGAAGTTTTTGAGATGTACAGGGGGATGTTGATAATGCGCGGGAAAGAAATGTCCCAGAACGTAATTCAGATTTCCTCCAAAGAGAGATACTTCCAAAGGAAATGGAAATGGCAGGAAAAACGGAAAACTAATTGCAATGGTAGACTGGTGACAGCGTACTCAGTGCTTCATTTTGACGGTACACGAGCATTCCGGAATGGACAGCGGAATTTTAATGGGGTTGGTCAAAAATTCTATGACTTTGCTGCGGCAGTGAATTTAGATGGGCTTTATTGAACAAGAAAGTTTGAGATTTTTCATCCAGCCTGCAAAATGTTATGACAGCCTGGAATGCATCACTAACGTACAGTTTCTCTGGAATGCGGAAAGACGGGGTCTCAGACAATCATCATGTTTTTATTTAGAGCTATTTATGCAAGCCTTCCACTTTTATCAACGGCCGTGGTGTGATCACCAAATGATGGAACTTTCAGTACAATCTAGATTGCTCACTCTCATGCACATCTTGGACGAATTATGTAGCCTTTCAGTTAGGTAAAGTGGCCCCAAGTGTGAATGTACTGTGTTTGGCGACGTGGCGTACTTTAGTCCCGGCCGCATCAGCTGAGTGATATTTCATTGTGAACCATCTCATAGTAAAGGTGCTAATAAGGGCTGAATACGATTGGGATAACTCCCTTCAAGGAGAAAATTCTCGGAGCATCCAACTACCCCCAGCCATTTAAACATTTGCTCGTTTGACAAAGTGGCGACTGAAACAATTTCGAAAACATTTCCATGGAACCTCTGGTTCCAAGGGATTCTTCCATCCACAAATGGGTAAGGCCGCATGACAACTTCATTCATTTCCAGATGTTCGCTGATGTCATTCCTGAACATTCCCGAACGTTATTATTTTCTGCGTCATGAACTGGCCTGGGATGAGTTGGTTCTGCTAGGTGGTGTGGGAGCTGTGCACCAAGTAGTGGCAACACCTCGCGTAGGGCAACCAAGGGAACAAAATGGGCATAATCCAGGTGTGAGATCATAAAACTGCTGGCAAGCGCTTTTGTCACATATGGTACTGGTTCTGGATAACTGTAATACGCCAATAAAAATTCAGGGCATTCTGTTGCGGAGCCCCGAACTAGTGTTCGACGGTATGTAGTGGAGGCGATGGTAAGCTATAAGGCTCAGCAGTTCCAAAATGTAGGAAGGGAGAAAACCATTGTGCCATGGTTTTCTTCTAAAACTACTAGTGTGCGGTGCAAACAGAAGAGTGGCGGTGGTGTGGTACACTGTCTTTTGCTAACTCTTTCAGGAGTGGCCTTTCCCAAAAATCGCCGGCCGCCAGTGGAACCGTATTTTAACCTTTCCAAGCCAGAAGCACACCCGCCAGACCCAGTCAACCAGGCGACACAAATTCTTCTTTAAGCGTCTACTTAACCCTTCCCCCTTCAAAATTGTCATAGTTCGTCCTTTTTCATACCCGACTGAACCGAATATAGGCCCTTGTCTTCACCTGGTGTACTCTATAGAGTATGCTCATATATCTGTTGCTTTAATATCCACAACAAGATGTTGTATGTTGGACAAGTTTACAAATACAAATACCAACTGAAATCATAGCTGAGTCCTAATTATCAAATTTTACGCAATAGAACCACTACTTTAACGGTCTACTGTCAACGGTTCAATTATCACAATAATCCCACGCTGGCACCCAAACCAGACTGATTCTCTCTTTCGTGTTTCAGATCCCGCAGCCGTAGTGGAAGTGCGGTTGCCGGTTTCGTCCTCGTAATGGCAGTTCCAAATCTGCTTCTTATTACTCCTGCTGGCTAGAACCGGCGCTCGAGTACTGGCCCGTTCAACCGAAACTTCACCGGCTGATCGCCTTGGATACCCCAAATCAGATCCTTGCGATTGGACAAAATCATGGTTTTTACTGCCGCTGGAACGGCCCGCGCACCTCATATTCCCCAACCGTACTGCTGACTAAGATCAAAAGCTGCGATAACATAAATGACAACAGACAGGAAATTTTTGACTAGTGTATTCGAAAAATGTTTTTATGCGAAATTTCTCTTCCATGCACATCACAGTCCAGCTTACCGCCAGCCGCGCGTGAATATAGTCAGCAGTCTTTGAAGTTTCATGTTATCTGTGTAAAGTGCTTCATATAATATCCTCCAGAAAGTACTGAATGATATGATGTTAATAACGCAGCATTCTTGGCAAGTGTGATGTGCCAACATTTTGACTATCGTGGGTAGTCTTTCTCAAGGCAAGTAGTACAATCATTTGATCATTCTCCAATTAGTTTTGAATAATCTCGAAAGTTTCCCCCTACCCAATTTAGCATTTTATCGGCCTTTCAGTGTCTCACCAGTTTTTCATGGCGTTCCGCCTAGTTTTCATTGCTTCCATCCAACTATCGCTTTACCATTGCTTCTGGTTTTGTCAACTCATCTTTTCCGCCTGTTATTTAACACTTGTCGTTTTGGGACCCTATCCATATCTCGAAATCCGCCGTTGAGCTTCGGCCATGTTTTGAGCCAGCAATGCGCAAATTTAGTGCACGTAAACACGAACCGGCTCGTAGTTCGCTGCTTGCAAACAGTCCCAGGAAACTCTGCACATTGATGGGAAATTAGTTTTCTAGATTTGGTTTCTCACTGGCATGCTCGTACTTTCCGCATTGCTTTGCGTCGTCTGATTTCATCTTCCAGTATGATTGCCGAATAACTCAAGGTTGCACTCATCCACTTAGCCCTTTTGGTTTCCGTTATTCGCGTTTACTCTGCATCATCCTTGTACAAATTTGATCCTGCGTTGCCCATGCTTCTCGCAAATCGAGAAATATATATTATTATTGTTATTATTGATAGCAAACGCCAAACCTCGCATAGTAGCTGTTGCCGAGACCGGGATAACTTTAGGATATTTCGATGCTGAAACAGAAGTTCAGGTGTTTAACTTGATTAGCTGTGATTCATAAGGGGAAAGCTTTAATGGATTTGTATTTTACATGAACAACGCGTTCCCTTCTCGCGTTTTGCTCATGGTAGGCTGCACGTGGATTGAAATGCTTTTGCCTAGCCGGCACCGCGTGCTCACAGGCCTGGCCCAACTCCCCCGCCACACAGGAATTTGATTCAGAAAATATTTTAAACTGGATTATCTCCTTGAACAAAACCACGCACCCAGTCACCCGTTTTCATGATTGATTTCACCCACCCGGAGTAGAATGGATACAACGGGCCCTCGAGAATTGCCTTCGGCGGATCGTCCGAAGACCTAGTGGCATGGACGTCATGGATAAAACTAGTCCGTTTCAACCTGCTGAGATGCCCCTCTCACTTTCATTTATTCCTTTCTTTGCTTGAAGGAACAGTTATCTACAAGCATGGACTGAAACATCATTCACTCCGCCGCCCCCGGAAAGCTACAGGTCTATCAGCACAACTAGTGTTCCCAGCATAGTCCTTGGGATTGTTGCATGCTTGATTGAAAAAACTAATGAAACGGCTCACTTGAGACAGATTTGCACCATTTGTTTGCCGCTCGGTGGACAGCTTGAAACAGGGACATAAAATCTTGAGGTGTCCTGCGCCTTCTTCATTGACTCCGCAAGGGCCTCTTAATGTTGTTTTTAGGCTAATTATATATATTGGCCGGTTGCATATTCTAATGCAACGCGTCCTGTCCAAATCATTTTTCCACATACGAGTCACTGTGGTGTCTCAAAATGCTGATTTCCTGGTCTATTCCTTTTTCCCGATATGTATACAATAAACCACCTACAAAAATCCATCCCAGGTAGCATAATGTTGTAATCCGACGAAATGACCATACAAAACACTGACTTTAGCCAAATCCGGCTATCGGTGGGCCTAACTAAATGCTGGTTTTGCAGAATGGAGTCTATTGTTGAAAAAATACAAACTAGTAGGCACAGCGAATAACAGTGCACCGGACTAAATTTTATGGATAGGCGGAAAAAATACACAAATTCGAGCATGACGAGGTGCTTGCAATCTGGCTCTCTGATCGTCTCTCACTTTCGTTACACTAGGTGATAGCAAGCAAATCTGATTAATGTATGCACAACTTAACGAGACAAAGTGTAATAAGAATTTTCAGTACTTGCATCTCTTATACGAAGCCTTCGTTCGCCATAGCGGTAGGCTGTTTGAGGTTTGCCCCCAAACAATTTCTAGACAGCACTGCATCTTCGGTCGCACTAGATCACTGTGAAGCAGCCAACCACGAGAAACGGCGGAGTCCTCAAATCTGAACCAGATAAATATTTTGGGTTTGATGGACACCGCTGCATCCCCTCAATCCTGCTCTGCTGCCCAGCAACACCCAGTCTGTGCTCCTTGAATTGCATCTCTACGGAGTCCCCTTTTGATTAGCGTATCCCTTGCCAAATCTTTGGTGCAATTTAATTGGGGTAAAAAGGTTCTCAGTTCCAACTGCGCTCAGGTTTCACGTTTATTTAAGACGCTCAAACAAGTTTGCATAACTTGACGAAACTTCACATTTGCCGTCATTCTCTGGCATTTGTCCGAAGCCCATCCCTTAGTTGCACCCTTTTTCAGTGCACTTCGTAACGGCTTACTTTCTTGATTACCATAATCCAGTTAATCACATTTTTGTTTTAAATTAATAAATCTCGTTATTTCGTTCTCTATATTCTCCCCCAACTGTTCCTGCAATTGGGCTCTCTTCCTGCACAAGAAAATTTTAAGCTTCCCTGCGGAACGGTCTTAAGACTTATGACCGGTTCGCTAACTTTGTCTACTCCAGAGTCAACCACTGACCTTTCCCTGCAGCTGTACACAATGTGCACTCAGGATTTTAGCGTTTACTATGACAGTTTGAAAACTGATTGTGCATTCAAAGATGCACCTGGATATTAGCCGGAAACTATTAGTATTATTGTCAATATTACACTTAAAAATGTTTCAGATAACCCTCAAAATTGCTTGGGGCTCAACAACCTTCCTCTTCTTGCTAGTTGCTTAGAACACAACCCGTACTGTTTTGACGTAGGGGGCAAAATAGTGATGACCTTTTGATGCACCATGTTTTCTCATTGGATAAATTACAGATATGCATTGCCCTCTGTCCTACTTTTTATTTTTGAGGGCACACCAGATGGTTTAATGGTCGAGGGACCAGATATTACTGACCATAAGGGTGTATTCAGGTAGAATGCACTGTCTGAGAACATGGCAAAACCGAACAGCAAACCAGACTTCAAGAAGAAAAGCTTATCGTTAGGTCTGACAGAACGACTCCCGTCAAATGTTCAGTTAAACGAACATAAGATAATCAAGTAGGAAGAACCATTATACTTCCCACATAACACCTGATTCTTCGTCTAGTTTGTTAATGCTATGATTTTGACCCTGGACGATACTGTGGTGTAGATAACGCCCTTCCGCCCCTGTTTCTGCCTTTTCAGAATGTCTTGGCAATATCGTACCCACACAGACCTACTCGATGCACGCAAAAAGAAATCTTTTTGGTAGATTAAGCCGCAAAGTCAACAAACTTCAGGAAAACGTTCTTAGAACCGAGGACGTTTCTCTGCTTCTACCACTCAATCGCCTATGAAAACAATTAGAAACGATAATAGACTCCCGTATTTAAAAGTAAGAACCACGTGCCCTCAATCATCTCAAACCACAACCAGCTCTGACACAATTGATTGAATCAAGAGTCGACCGCCGCAGTCTCTAGGCTACTGCTATCCATCAGCTCACCTACAATACAACCCATCTCGACAACCACTGAGAAATTGCTGTGGCATTTGACAGATTTTTTGTATCAACCCTGATAATTGAAAATGACTTTCCAACCTCGTGTCCACCGCCCCGGAAACACTCTCATCGATTTGTTTCTTACCCAAAGAGATCGCTACGTTGCTGGGAAAATTCAGCTACCGCCCTCGACCAGACTCGTTGTCCCCAGCTATCTTCATACTAGGTGGAGGAGATAATTCAGTACTGTTTGCAAACTTATTCAACCTCTCTGTCTAATGTTGTGCTTTTCCCTCCCAATGGATAACGTCTATCACAATCCCCATGAACATGAAAGACACACGACTTGACCCAGCCAATTATAAACCGATCAACCATGTTCCGATTGACTCTAGAATCATGGAGCGTTTGATTAAGTGCAGCTGACGACATATCGTTTGGAATACAAACTTGTCAACACTAGTAAACATGATTTTTTCATAAAACAATCTTGAGCTACGTACATAACTGATTGCCTAGATACAATCACAACTGGTGCTAACGGCGTAAAGTTGGTGATGTTAGTCTATTTGGATATGACAAAAGCTTTTGATGGAGTATCCAACCGTTGGCTGATAAACCAGATCAAATCCTAAGCAATCACAGACATACACCCATAGTTCAATTCATTTTTTCATCCAGAAATTTGGTATTGCAAGTAAACGTTTTCACCTCCCACCCCAGGCCAGTAACCAGCGGCGTACTCCAAGGCAATGTACTAGGCCCCCTGCAGTTTCTCTTGCATGTAAATGATGTCTTCAAAGTTTACGGAAACGCTGCTCATTTCCTATTTGCCGATGACATCAAAATCGTGTGGTTCTAAGCCTTTTTGACGCCGTAATAATAAATGAACTAATGTTCCCCAACACTCGAGCAAACGAATGGATGATGAACTCCTCAGCCAAAGAAAGCTGCGTCTTGTGCCACAAGCGTACCTTATCCACGGGAAGGCTAAATATATGAAGTCATATCATCCCAATTAACAATGAGTTTCGAGACCTGGGTCCAAACTATTCCCGCAGGTTCAACGTTTTGGAGCGCGCGCTCATTAAAATTGCAAAAGCCAGTGAAATAGTTGAGTTGGTACACAGTACCTTTAAGCCAAGCCAGAGTAGGCTGAGCCTCTTTAAAACACGCGTCACACACATTCTGGAGTATTGTACCCTAATCCGCCCCAGCTGACAGGAGCGCGACAGACTTGCAATGGAAAACGCTCAGCGTGCATTCACAAGGTGACTAAAGGGCATTTCGACAAACCCAAGTTACAAAGAACAGTATGTAATGTTGAACCTTGAACCTCTATGGCTTCGGCCTGCGAAGTCAAAAGTTATATCCGTCAATAATCTCGTCAACGGTAGCAGCGACCTTTCAGCCCTTCAGTTGATAAATCAAACCCGCTACTCCATTTGAAGCACTAAAATAATTGTGACAGCTGACATAACAAGAATAGGCAACAGCAAAAGTTTTTAGCGTTATATATTCTTCCTTATGAAATTAATTGAATGAACACTAACGTCTCCCGCAAGTGTCTAACATCGCCTTCAAAAAATAAGTACGACGAACATTGCCTGCGCCATCTCCCATTCATAAGTACGGCCCGTATCTTTCGAAAACTTGGACGTAATAAGTTGATTTACCAGTTTAGCACTTATCAAAGTAAGGTATCCAAGCCTTAGGTATCAGCCAACAACGCATTACACTATGCTCCGTGATAACAAAATAACGCTGGGATCCATGGCAGGAATAACCGCGATAAATCCCACTTGCAACAGCCGTCTGATCCCTGGATCCCTTCCTTATAGATTTCTCTGCTGCCTGCGCATTTTGACAACATAAAGGATCCTGTCTCTATGCTGGGTATTTCAAGTTTCTCTCTTCGCAGACATTTCATCAGATAACGCGTTTGGGGTTTCTTTTGCTCCTGATGACTACGCATCGTGATCCCTGCTCACAAGCTTACTCTGATCTGGTAAACTCTTCCACTGAGTACCCAGTCAAGTTTAAGTAATATCTACACACATCATACAGACAATCTGATTCTCTTAAGCAAAAATCACTCCACATTACCAGGTCTTAAGTGACGTTCGTTGATGAAAAATTGGTAAGGTGTTGGAGATGACGGAACCGTATGTATAGGTCAATTATCAACGGCTTAAGCCACCATCCTCCGCATGCTTGCTTATCCTAAGTCTGGTTTACTTTAGTCCGTACGCGCGAGTGGCCAAATGACCGCGGGATGTTTGTTTCAGCATCTCTGAACGTGGGAAAAGCAGACCAGTGCCAGCAGTTGTGAGAAAATACATATCGCGCGGAAAGTTAGGGTCAGGCCGGGGACGTATGGAAAACAACTGTATGGGATCACCAATCTTGTGTCAGGAAAAAAGATTTTGCCGGCCCACCCTGAACCCAGCAACAAAAGCAAATTGGGTTGCAAAGGAATGGACCACCTTCTACATTGCTTCGCAATGTATGGGCTTTCGCGTACAATCCATAATGTTGCATTTCAGTCAAAATTCTAAGGGTAAAAATAAGATAAGGGGAAGAGGAATTAATAAATAAAATAAAAATACGATCATCGCTGAGCAAAGACTATAAAAGAACTCATTCAGGAATAATCATAACGCATTCGGACAAGTTGCTTAGGAACTTGGCTAAAACACCGTCACCGGTCGTCGAATTTCGTGCTGAATATGAAACAATGGAGTTCCTAAAAATATTGGTTCTGAAAAGTATGGAACGAAAGGCGGATCGTGTTGAAATATGAGTGACACCTTCAGAAATTTTTGCGCGGGGGATGTTTGGGATCAGAAAGAATCTTGTGAGCAAATTTCTTGCATGCTGATAAGTGTTGGTCACACAAATTCAGGAACAGCTCATTTCGTGGCAAGAAGAACAAGCGGCTAATAATTGATGGTCCCCGGGCAAAATATCTCCAAGTTCTTTTTAAGTAAACCTGAAAAAATTACAGAACAGTAAAAAAGATTGGAAAAAGGCATTGGTAAACAAATCGGGTGATGGCGCTTTGTTTCATCTTGTAGTGCCGACGACTACTGATTTGAAATGACAACCGTTAGAGATTCTTTACACAAGTAGAAATGTGAGTAGTCCACTTCAGTGTTTCATCAATAATAACTCTTAGATGTTTCACAGTCTACTCTGGTAAGAGATTTGATTTGATGGAAGATGTTTCGGATGCGTCGGCCAACCGAGGGAGAGAGGGCAGATATCCGAAACATTTAGATGTGTTGAGATTAAAACCAACTCGTGCAGAGGAATCGTAAACAGAAGGTAGATTGTTGAAAAAACATTGAAAATCATCGTTGCTTGAAGCGGCTTAAGAGAGTGCAACATCATCGGCATACCTAGAGAGATGACAGAACGAGCTGGTTGATAATTCACTGATATTCGGAGACAAGAGAAACGGTGAAAAACAACACCATGAATCAAGCCTGAGTTGATAATCCACGGTTCCGAAACTTTACCGTCCACTCGTTTGCACTGGGTTCATTTAGTAAAGTAATGAGACACCAATGCTAATGAAGATCTGGGACAACCAAATGTTTCCAGTTTGTGAAGTAGGAGCGACCGTGGGACTGAGTCAAATGTCTAGAAAAGTGTAACGCACAGATTTCGTTTTTGCGCTTAAGGACTTACAAATGTGATGAATGAAGGTGACAGCGTCCAAGGTGAACCTGTTAGATTCATAGGCAAACTGAAAAGGGTCGGCAGAATGTTACAGAGGAGAACGCAAGCGCTTAAGTATAGCACGCTCCGTCAGTTTAAGACTGGAAGACGTTAAGGAGATGGGGTGGAAACGTTTTGCTAAGGCAGCAGAACTGTTAAATTTAAGGATGGGAATTATAGTGACGGGTCTCCAACAGTCAGGGATGGAAGACGAGATTAATGACGAGTTAAGCAGAAAAGTAAATGCATGTGTCAGTGCCACAGCACCATGCCTCAAAAAAGCTGAGGACAGACTGTTAGGACCAACAACTTCGGTAACTTTAGTGGTGCGTAGAAAGTCGAGCACCTTTTCTCTGGACAAATTTGTAACTATCATATCATCACCCTGACCAAATATGATTGGGGTATGAGTGGAAGGATGGATGAAAGCACGATTGATACTGTCGACATCCGCAGAAGTTTTTGCATGTGTCTTTATTTTACCACAGAACAGTCAAACGCTTTGTCACAGGAAGCCATTGTTGTTGCTGCTCAATATTTCTCTTTCAAATGTCGTATCAATGCGCTTTATTTCACCTTTTAATAGGGTGGAGGTATATCGTGAATGGATGCTGAGTCCACTCGGCAATCACCTGGTGATTCGCCGGAGGATTTTCGTCGGTCAGACAGGGTAACTTTCTTCCAAATTTATGTAAAACATGATACCGAGAAGAAAAACCAAGACCTACTGTCCTCTGAAAGTCAGGCGTGCCTTACCGGCAAAAATCCTCCCATGAAACTTAATGTTATTCTTAAGTAGACGCATCATCCATTCAATTTCTTAAAAATTGAAATGAGATTCCAATGAAAAACTAGGAGAGGCGAACAACTGTACAGGAGTGTTTCGACAGAAGATTTCGGGGTATGCACAGATGAAAAATGGCAATAACCACGGGATCGTTCGTGTGATTCCGAAGAAAATTTTTCACTCATCCATATCCGAAACACTATTGAGGAGAATAAAATGAACGTTATCATGTGCAAAATTGCGGGAGCGAAATCTGAGGTGAGTTGTTTGCCTGAAGGAATGAAAAGCTGAACTAGAGTACATATTAGGCCTTGACAAAAGAAAACAGTGATCGCTGCTTGAGAGTGCAGCAAGTAGTTTCGGTGAACAGAAATCAGTGAGGCTGGTAATAAACCTGAAAATCGGGTCAACTCCGATGGGGGAACCGCAGTGAAATCAAAAACTATCACTGGTGGGATTGATGCACAACTGAATTCACCCACAATGATACGCAAACTGTTCTCAAGAAGAGGAGACTTAAATGCTATAAAAGACTCGAAAATGTTGTGATGCCGTGTTTCAAGTTAGAAGGGATTGTATAGAAGTTTGTTATGATTGTACTGGTGTGGCGAGAAAATGTGAGATGACACTATGTCACGAGGCAGTCAACTCCGTTAAGGGAGTAGGTATAAATAACTTCGGACTTGCCAGACCAGAAGGAATTTATGTATGTTGCCACATCGCCTCCAGTCTTCTTCTTGTTCGAAACTCTGTCCTGCCGATCCAGTCTGAAGCTGTCTATCGACACGACTGGATCGGCGATATCCGGGTTCAGCCACGATTCTGGTATGCAGATGATGCACGTGTGAACATGGATCGGTGATTGAAGTGCGAGGGATATATCCTTGCGTTTTCATAAATACAGAACAGTTGTTAGTACTCAACAATGGCGGATTGGGCATCTTGGCCGGAAAGGTTCATTTTGGAGCTACCTGTCAGCCAGAACAAGTACCCCTTCTAGACGAATGGGATATTTGAGGTGCGGTGCATGTTGAGGACCAAGCGATTTGTAAGCAACAATAACTGGGACTGATTGTAGCGGCAAACGGAGAACATAATGGAACCAAATATCCGACAGTAAAACTACGAAATGAGGATGACACAGAATAGTAGCGCAGACACTCAAGTGGCGCGCGCAGATGCTTCTTATGTTACTTGCATATATACTTATTCCACCAGCTCATACCTGACCCTCGGAAAGGGAACCCCACAACGACTTCATCAGATAGACATTCATCTGGCCGCTTCGGTGAGCGAGTTGGTGCATCTGACTGTCCACTTATACTTCACCACCTACCACTCTAGCTTTCACCTCACCCATGTTCTCCCAACTGCACACCTAATGCCGTCGTTTTTCTTTCTTTATTGACCACGCAAGCTTACTAAAACAACATGTGATATAACTCGCTATTATCGTGTTCAAACAGAAGTTACGGATCGTGACATTCTCATGCTTCCCGTTCCCTAATCTTTATAACTTTCAGCTGTAACTCCTATTCTTGCACCCAGCCCATACTGCCATCCGAGACCCTCTTGCGTGCACAGCGGGCCCGTGGGCCAGACCAGTTCCACAAACAGAACATATGGTGACTTTTATCCCCTAACACTTGTGCTAGCCATCCTATCAAATCAGTGCAGTTTGCTTGGGCGAAAATGTTAAAACCTGACTGATAAACCCTGCGAATGGGGCAGAGCAGCTTAGGAATAGCAGTCATGCAAATTATAGCGAGTAAGCAGATGGAAAGTTTGCTGCTCATGTCCCTCTAAGTAAAAATTCACCCCGCTGTGCAGTTTAAGACAGTCGTCTGGAGCCTGTAATCTTTATGGGAAACTAAGTGTCACAGGCATTTCCATTTTTGTTTACTCACATAACACCAGGTGGAACAAACCGCAGGCTACCGTTTCTCTCCCCCTCCGGCTGTTCTCCAGGCTCGTCAGTGAACCAGCCCCCTTTCTTCCCTTCATACCTGTCAGTCTAGGCTGGTCCCAATCGCATGGGTTAATTGGACATTATTGTGGGTCTCCGTCTGCAATGCTTCATACAATTTCATCCTTCAAATAGTTTGATCCAACCGTGAGTGTTTATCACTGCCTCATCTTCTGTATATTGACTCCTTAATTCCCAATCTCTTGTCCATCTCGTGTGGCGTCTAGGCTGGTTTTGACCCACCCCCATTTCGTTAACACACCAAACTGAATTGACCAAAAAATGGTGACAAGCAAACGACTTCAAAGCCGAGCAGAAACACCTCTCGACCTTAACATATTCTTTCTCTGGCGCTGACGGTTCGCCGCAGATGATTAAGACACTTAAAACGTCGAAAGCCGTCTTAAGTGCAAAATATAATAAACTGTACGCCATTGCAGCGGCTGAGGGCCCCAGAGAACAGAATATGAGTGCGGTGGAGTCGCATTAGGCTTCAACTTAGAGGGGGTTGATTGCCATGATCCGGACGAGTTTGAGAAGGCCGCGGATGTCTGCCGTTTGGCAGTGCATCCAGAACTGGAACGATAAGTAGGTTTTAGGTTGTTCTTTTGACTTTTAAAATTTAAGGAACATACGCAGATTTGAAACCTCTGGACTTCGGTTGCTGACGAGCCAATATGGATTCCAAAAGTCAGCTTTTCTTCCTGTGCGCGCTTAACTTAATTGAAGTTCGCGCTTACCATTGACATAGCAAGACTGATTGCAATGGGTGAAAATGAGTATTAATTTAAAGTTCTGCACCTCATTATGGGCCTGAGGATAAACGTGGACATGAAGCACAAATGGACTAAATTGTTTAGTGCTGCTACCCAAAAGGCAATGGGATCGTATCAGGTTAAGGTCCCTGGCATCCTGTGAGTGATCTTAGGTATTGATCCCTATGCACAAGGTGATATTTAGGCCACGCCCAGAGTATTGATCACGGGTATGGGGGCATTTCTTGAAAAGTATGCAGCGGATCTGTTCCTCGGGATTGCTTGTTTAACGGAACGCTGACCGCATAGCGCCGTCGCCATTTGCGCGTTGCTCACGCATGCTTCGCTCACAAGCTTCTGATAAAATATACTCAATCTCTTATCGCTTCCAACGGTTTTCTCCTTGTACCGGTAAAATGTCGCGATCGCCAATATTCCAGTCATGGAGAGCCGAGCAACTGTGAATTACAAGTGTTAACAACGGATAGATGCAAACGAAAGTAATGCGAGGTCCGCGTTAGACTAACTGCCTGACAATGACGCAACTTGAATCTAGTTTCCCTGGCAGTTAGCCAGTAGAATGTTTGAGGGACTAAAGGCAAGCAGCTTACGGAAAGGATGAAAGGCGTGATACTATCAAAACGTTCGAAATGTCCTGAGTAGTTTGACGGGGGAAGATCCTGGCAACATGCATGGCAGCCGGACAGAATTGTTCAGGCCCTCGTTACGCTAACTATAAGCTCATCGAGCAGACATCTGAGGTACTCGTAGATACCAGGTTGACATAGATAAAAACAAACGAGTGTGCAAACTGCAACAGTACTAACTAGAACAAATTAAATATGGGAAATAATGAAACTACAACAGTGTTTCTTTCGGGCCCCGTTAATTCGTTTTCTGACAACAAACCACGTGAACAAGAAATGGCGTCAAATGAAGTCAACCAGTAACAAATTCAAGCTCGTGACATTGGCGAAAGTCCAGGTTTTGTCAACCCTACAATCAAAGGGATGGGAAAAATCAAAAAGGGATTTGTATCACAAAATGCGGTTGGTAATCGGTGGATGGTGCATTGAAGCTGAATGGTCAGGGGTTGCTTCGAATTTATTTTCGGAACTGTTTACATTAACCGTGTGTGCAATATTTTCTGCAGCGGAGTATTTAGAGATCGAAACATGCTGGTATGAATAGCCATAGATGCGGTGAGCGTGGTCATGCTTAAAACTTTACAGGAGGAAATGAGGTTTGAAACGTTCCGAGCGGGAGTGAGCTAGCACTTAGATAGTTGCACAAAAGACCACAGTGGTGTGAATATTTGACACAGTGTTGTCATGCAATGATGATAACAGATGTCTCCATAATGCGAACGGGTCTCCACTATCTTACCATTTTAGCGGATACGGGAACTAGAAAATAAAACTGTGAACAGAAAATGCCAGAATTTGCGCATACCACCAAGGGAAATCTGGGCGCTCGATTGTCCGTTCAGGTCAGCTCTGTCCCTTGCAAATATGGGATACGAGCCGAGGCTGAGGACGCTCAGCTTCTACTCCCTGGAGTTAGGTGGGGAAAGAGTTGACTTAATACAGGCCTTCGAGATCATTGAGGGTCTGGCCGCGATACAGGGTCACCACGGAGCCCTATTCCAGGTTAGAGGGAACGAAACACTTAGAGGTAACGGGAAAACGATTGTGTGAGAACACATAACCACCGGGCTGATGAGCAGGCCGTTTGCCATATCAGTGGTGAATAAATGGAACAAGCTACCGGAGGAAGTAGCCGAGGTGGGATCAGTGCGCGAATTAAAAAAGAGACTAGACAATGCATGGCTAGCTGTGTTCGAAGAGGACAGTAAATGAATTTTGGGGCTGAGAAGATGGTTGTGAGGAAAGCATCTCAGTAATTGTTTACTCCCATGTAGAAACTCAAGAGGGGTTTCCACCCTCCCGTTGCCGAAGCATCGTCACATCCAGGGAGCTCTCGGTGCAAGAGCCTAGACGATCAGGCACCTCGCCATATAGACCTGTAATCCAACTGGAACTGAAACTGTAACTGGTACTGAACCGACAGTTCAAAGAAGGTCAAGGTCGTCTATGTGTTGTTGCGCGGTGAAGGACTGTGTGTGCGATTCTGAGGACATGTGATGGTCAGAATGATGTCATTTTTTTGAAGAAACGCGAGGTTTTCCAGACGCGAAGGACTACTGAACGAATGAAAGTGCAAAATGCACAGCATCAGTACATAGTGTGTACACACGTGTTCTTCCAGTACTGGACAGATCGCGATCAATTGTTCCATATTAATTCTCGACTGCAGAAATATGTTAAGCACCCCAAATGCTAGTAGATGAAACCAACTGTTAGCAGTAAGCGTAGTTTTTTCTACCATGCATGGACCTGCTTGGACGGGGAGCTGAAGTCGTTTTTGCTGGATGCAGCCAGCACATTGCACCCCAGTGTGCAAAGCCACATACATATGCACCATTGGCTCTGTATTTGGTTTGATGAAGTTTAGGTAGTTTTGCTACCACTTTTTGCTGCCAAGGAGGCATCAAAATACTGAAAGTTCAACAAAATTAGCATATCGACCATCCGGAAACTTCCAATTCGCATATACGCCTCGAAAAATCCCAAAACAGTCCTATTGCTCCATGAAAACCCCAAGTCGTCCCCGATGCGACATCAACTGTATCACTTTGAAACTGGAGTTGAATTGTTTCGGGTCAATTTTTGAATTCGTCTAAAATCGGCGGCTGTAAATAAAAGTAAGGACAGTTTCGGGCTTCTTAAGCGCAGTGAGCAACTAACCTGATCTCCCTCGTAGTATTTTTAAATAAAACATAAATTTTACGACTTAATACATGCTGTAATGTTCCGACTTGCACCCACATCTTCCACGGTGCACCACACGCACGACTTGAGTCATCAGGAGTAAACTAGAATTCGTGGCACATGTTCATGTTTGATTAAAAAATTGGGAATTGAAACGCACTGTTACGGAATTTTTGTTCAGTTTCAGTCGTTGCTGAAGAATTCTCCCGCGAATATTTTGTCAGTCTGAAAACAAAAATGGGAAATAGCATTATGAATTTATTGTATTGACGCAGGATGTTTAGTTAGCGGGTATAAACTGATAGGGTAGCAAAAGTTACATGTGATTGAGGAACTGAAGCCGCTTGGTATATATATGAATATACGTATATATGTCTACATCAACAGATATGCAAGTCGCGATGGGTTTCATTTCGGATACATATATATCTCACTGCCTAATGCCCTTTGGGTTTCTAATGTTGTCTTGAGCGGAGTGCAAGCATCGTTGGACGCAACGAACTGTTTTACAGTGGTCCCCAACTAGCTCATAGAGCACGCATCTATAGGTTGAAGGCAACACAAAGCTGAACTTATCACTTACCAACACAAACTTTAATGCCAGACAAAGCCGTTTTTTCAGGGGCACCTTTCATATTCAACTGACCAAGAACGGATGTTGCCACCGGGGCATTCCTAGTTCCGTCACACAATGTTGATACTCGTATAAGCTTAAGGAATTTCGCCTTAAAAGCAACAGATTTTTAAGCGCAACTTACCACATGGTCGCATTAAGTGAGGTTCCGCAATTTTTCTTAAAGATTCGCGAATCGGGGTAAAGTGCGCACCGGAACCCTCCACTCGTTTGATTTTGGTTTGGAACCTACGATTAGTTGGCGCCGGGAGAACAGTTCTGCTTTTATTTCCTGCAGTTGCACTATTATATATCGTTGTATGTAAATACTGGAAAAAATTACCTCAAAGTCTCTCTCCCCAGCCTGCTATCGTCATTTGGTACGTAACTTCTGTTCTGCTTTTCTGGTGCCGGACGTAGTGCTGATTTGACCATCATTTGTGAAAAAATATTGTACACTAATGGTAGAATGTACTTGTGGCCCTTTGGGCCCCGATGGGCTTACCAACGGAGAAAAAGCGATGGGCTGTTCATGACTACAACATGACAGTCTGCTGATGGCAGGTTACCAGTGGAAAATAGTAATTTGCGTTGAAAGCTAAAATTACACATAGTGACCACTTGAAATATCTAGTTTGCCGTTTTCGCTTTTTGGATCACTTGAGCAGAAATCCTGTGAGCCTCTATTTAATGCAACGACACTCAGTTTCTTCCTCTATATCCCTGTCGCCGCAGTTAATTAGTGGCAAATGCGAAATTTTTTACCCATAAAAGCTTCCTGAGCTATCTGGCAACTCATCCGCAAATACCACAGTCGCGCCCATTGAATCCCACAGCTTACTCCAGAGTTATGCGACGTTGTACTGTGGCCTATTTATTGTAAACAACGAGAAGCTTCGGAACACACCACAGAACTCCGGGCCTTCGTTCACAGTCTTATGATTGTACTTAAGCACAAGTAACCCACAGAGCGTCCCTTCTTCGTCTCCACATGGCTATTTTGATGTGGCCACGCATATAAGTACGAAGTGGAGCTATCTGTCGACTCATTTCTTATCGTTATATTTAAGATGAAATTTTTAGACAGTGGAATGTAAAATATTGATTAACATCGTGCATTATTTACATTGACGCAATGAAAAAACAAGAGAGAAATAGGCTAGGCAGTGATTCCCAGGGAGCCAACAAATAAGCTTTGTAATTGGGTCTTCAATAAATAGTGTTCTCTCATTGAATAAGTCCCACAAACAAGTTAGTGTCATTTTCAAGGGGGGGCTATTCCAGGTTCTCCAAAGTAGTGGATGCCGGATTGTTTGGAAAGAAATATAAAAATAACGTTTTACTACAGAAGTAATTATTTAATCACTCAGTGGTTAAAATAATTTGCAAGCATCAAATTAACACAAATCTTATATTTTTCCAAATAAATGTTTTTGCTGCAATAATAACAGCTCCCAAGAAACCCTATGATGTAGGTAAAATTTGTTTACGCAATTATTAAGGAAACCCGCTCGTTCATTCAATAAAAAAATAGCAAAAGTCGTGCCCAGAACAATGCAGCTCATCGGTAGCGAGCAACCACGAGCCAGTAGCGGGACCGAATGACCTTCACAATATGACTTCTTCAAAGCTGCTTAATAAGACTCGCTAGAACCTTGGGGGCCTGAAAAACTATTTATCGTATACTGCACAAACTTTATAAAATTTTTTGAACATAACTCATCAACTGTGGCCTAGACTTATTAGCATTTGGCAAACTTCTGCGGCCTTCCATGTGTCGACATCATTGAAAGATCAACGTGGGCGCTGAAAGCATCAAGGTAAATGCTTGCTAACCAACGTCAACCTGTTGTCCGGTATCTGAAAGTGCCAAGGTAGAAAAATAGTCCCAAAGCAGTACCCCTTCAGTAACCAAATAGCCCACGGTGTGGGCGAAAAATGATTTCTAAAAGTGCACCAACGGAACATTGTGTAACGACTTGTGAACAACTTTGTTCTCGATGGTGAAGATAAGAAAAGTATTTTCTCGATACGCTTTCGAATATGCTTAGTGGGCAGATTTGCGGACTATATTTTTGATACTTTACCAAAAGCCTCCCGCGGGGACGACTTGAGGGATGATGGACTGTCTGAGTTGTGACATCCACCTGAAACTGATCTGTTTGAACCGGAATTTCTGCATATCTTATCAAGCGCATAGTCAGTCCAAGACAAACTGCATGCATGCAGTCGATGGGTAAAGCGTTATGCGCCCCTTGGAAATATCCTAAGGATCATCTGGGCATTCGTTAACTACCCCCCAAATGGACAAATGGGAAGAACCTAAGCGTAGGAATACTTAATGCCGGGACATGCTTTCATTTAGTATGCTAATGTTAAATGCTCGCGCGATGTATAATTTAAATGGTTTCCTGAATGCTGATAAATCCCACAAACAAGTACATTTACGAGTGACATGGACTACGAACTTGTCGCTATTAGCCGTCAATTTACGTAAACCTATAAGAAGTTTAACGGTCAGGCCAAGGACATCAAAATATATGTTACCATCACTGCTTCCTGTTTTATGCAAAGCAAAAAAGACGAATTTTTTTTATCATACTGGTATTTAAGAATTTGAAAAACTTTTCTTCTGCTTACGAGTACATTTCTTGTCTGAGATATCATGACCACGGTTTTCACCATTCGAATCTAAAATTTAGAAAAAAAGGCTCATTTTAATAGTAAGAGATTGAATGTTTTTATGAAATAATTCATCATGTGATTTATCAGTAAGGGTCGATTGCTTTGAGCTGGCGGACAGTAAACGTGAAAACCAGTGACGGATAGGTGCAAAATTATGTGGTAAAGTTGAACAAACCGCTTATAGCCTGTCCGGTGGCGTAATGACTAAGGCGTTCGACTCAGAATCGTTCGTCCTTGTACGGGTTCGCGTCCCAGTTCGGGTGCGGTCCATATGCACTGCTGATGATTCCTAACAAGGATGAAATAGCTGTACAATGCATCCATGGTTTCTTTATGGTGAGTTGAGCGATGATATCACATGGTGAATTATTTCACGATAATAGACGCATTTCTTTGTCAAAACGAAAAGTTTGATTGCGAAAATATATCAAGTTTTATCCAGCGCTTGCTTTGTTCTTGAAACGATTTGCACCCAAAGGACAAGTGCTGAATTTGTGCTGCTAGCTTCTTCCTTTGGATGTGACTGTTGTATCCAATATAAGACTTTTGTCCTTACATATTTCATTGCCGTTGCTAGAAAAGTCGGTTTTATTGGAGCTATTTTGGGATAGTAAAAGGCGCATTAACCTCAAGTGGCTAACCATTCACTGTGGTAGCTTACTTTATGTCTGCTATATACAAGCGGCTTTTACTACCCATCCAGACTGTGTCAGCATGGATTTCGAAGGAATTTTCTCAACACCGGTCATATGCGTTCTCCCGAAGCATCCCAAGTTCAGTGAACCTCTAACTATAAAAATCATTGCTAGAGATTTCAGCAATAAATTTTCCAGATTGCTGTAGGTTGGTTTGTCGTTTAAGTTTTCTCAAAAGCCCTCGTAATCCTTTAGATTTTTACTGGAATTCTAATGAAACACGCGTTAGTCGTCCTAGAGAAAGTAATCATTTGTCTCGTGTCCCGGAGATTCTCCCTTCGTCCTTGCCTCCATCTATTGTCGTTCTCTGTCATCTTTTCCATAATTGCTGGCAACAAATAACAAATTATTTGCTCTTATCGTTCTACGTTTTTATAGCCTTTGATAAGTCGTCATTATTACATTTTAAAAAATCGAAAAGAGATCATAAAGTAGTATTTTTACCTCTAGCGGAATGTTTGCTAAGACCCATTTCGACTTAATTTTTTAATTGATGCACAAAATTCGTTATTGAGTCTTGAACGACCCGTAATAACCGGAGAAAATCGTAGGGCGGTTTCGAAAGTAGCTTTTGTCTCTAGAAAGAAGAAAGCCTGCATATTTGCTATGCTGCTTTGCCTGTTTTATAAAATCACCAGCTAATGAATGCATCTAAATCTTGTGCAGATAAAAATCCAGCGTCATCTTACTATGACGCCCTTGTATGCCATTGACTAACAATGTATCCAACTGGGTAACCGTGTCTCCCAGGCATTAACGGAAATTCCTAGGCCTTGAAAATCCGCAAAAACAAAAACGTGGGAAAGCATTGCTGTGGATTGGTGTCTCGACCCAAAATGGGGCATAGCTGGCGCATCCAAATTTTGAAACGCGAAGCTGCTACTCTTGTTCATGATTATCTTATCAATCTGATGCTTGCCGAATACCTTCTTTGAGCCCTAGTTGAATGTATTTGCCATGAAATACTTTCTGCATCTTCATGCAACGCGGAGTACCAAACGGTGTGTCAGGATCTTTTGGGACCTCTATCCTCAATACTCAGAAGCCATGTGGTGACAAGAAAACTGGTTGCATATTCACGTCGGCTCTGATATTTATTATTCTGGCTAAATCTCGTGCTGTCACAGTTTTTCATAACGCAACTGACTTTCGCCCTCGTTGCTTCTGAAATATTTGCTGTGTTGATGAATCAGTAAATGTGCTTTTCAGTTTTTCAAGACAACAATCGATGGTACTGGTTATTTACTTCTGTGCGCTACCATTGGTCACCGTTGCTGGAATCAGCATTTTGGTATTTCTGGAGATGAAACAAAAAATAAGCAATATGAAAAGCTTTATTCCAAAAAGTGTTTGCAGTTTCTCCTTATGAATATATTTGCCTGTCAGTGCAAAATATCAAGAGAATGACAATGTTGTCAGTTAAGAGCCCAACAAGAAGAAAGGTAGGCGCCAAAGAAATTATTATCGTCCTCCGGGGTTGTTCTCGGAACCAAACGCCGCGACCAATTAAGCTGTTGCTTAAATGTTGTTCTGGATTAAATTCATTTTATTTTTGGGACTTTGTTTTTGAAAGAGTTTTCTTTGATAAAACATCAAAGTTGCCCTCTGGGGATTACCGAATATCAGATAACATAATTTCATACCTAACAACGGTTGTTTGTCGTTAATTTCTCGCAAGTTAGGAGTAATGGGGTTGAGTCTAAAGGTAAAGTTTTCAAAGTGGCTAGTGCACACTGAATTTCTTTCCGCTCGGGATGAGTCGGTATGCTTGCTGCCCTCATAAAATCTAGTCTTTTGGACAAGTTACTCAAATGTAGCTCGCCTACGTATAGGACTGCACACACTTCGAGATCTCAGACTAAAAACTATGAATTGGAAGAATATGAGCTGAGTGAATTAACCGAAATGTAATTTACTTATCTAGGTACTTCTGCCTCACTCGTAATGAGAGGGGTATTGTTAGTTCACGATCGCTTTTCGATGTATTTGTCTTATGTGTACATCATCCTCAATGTAAACGATAGGGAATTGCAGTCTTACTACAAATCGTATTATGCTGTTGACCGACTTCACTATTGTCTTTCGAGTACATCTATCGGGCAAGCTACTACGTCCAATAATAGCTTTCTTTCTACCCCTAGATTGCTATGAAACCTTATTTACTTACTACATATATTTAGTAAAATCAATTGTAAGCAAAGCAACCTACTGGAAATTTTGTTTATTCTTACTTCGTAACTTACTGCACTCAGTGCCGATGGCAACCCTATAAGAACCATGTTCTTTGACTCCTCCGGCAACGCGCGAAACCTTATAATTTTTAATTCCAGCTTCTATGTAGCAGGCGGGTACGACGGCGACATTACTGTCAACGATCAACTGGATGACACTTAGCACTCAAAAAGTGCTTATTGTTTTGTCTTGGTGAGAGCAATATGTGAAACCGAAAAAACAGCATTTCAAAGAATTGTGCCATTAGACGACGCAATATGTAAAACCGAGGTAACTTGGGTGCGATGATGGTCACAAAGCGTACGTTTTGAGCAAAAAACGAAAAAAACTATAAAAGCAGCACATGGATGTCTTTCCTCTTCGAACATGCAAGAATTTTAGGTCAATCCTACATTCTTCAGCATCAGCTGTTAAGAGCAAAGCTCGTTCTTACAGCGGGTATTGCTCGCACAAACCGCGGGCCTATTACCATTTTGCCGCTTGTCACTAACGAATAAGAGCACCTACCAATGTTGCTGCTATACGGTAAAAAACAGCCTTTAGGAATAGATATACAAATACTTTTTGTATTTGAACACCGTTTTCCTCGTATTATTGGCAAATTATGGTGAGAGAGGTTAACTGTACGGCACCGAGTCCTAAAGTTCAATTCTGAAAACACGCATTGAACAGGGATAGGTTTAATGGGTTGGAACGTGGTTTGTGGATACCCAGAGAACGAATTTTCCATTGCACGCTGCATTCTAAAGCAGATTATGATTTTCAGATTGGTCGGGATAGTCATTCGATGTGATGAAAAAGGTACGAAAAACTTAATCCGCAAACTGGTTGGTGTAGATGCAGTTGGGTCACTGGAGTGGAGTTCAAGTGATTGCCCAAGAGATGGTTGGATACAAAGGTTGTATAGCGTACTTGCATTTGAAGTATTTTTTGTTCCATATAGTTATTCAAATTAGTATTTTGCAGCCAGTCTCTCACTAACCCTAGCACGGTTTTTTGTTTGAGTGTATAGATTTTTAAGGTGATAACTGGAGCGGCAGGAGGTTAATGCACGGCTAGTAGTTGCAAGAACCGAACTGAAATAGTATGAAAAAGTATGCATGCACGGAAAATGTGAAGTTATAAGATAAGTAATATGTGGTACCTCACTGAGCATAAGCAGACCCAAATACACCAAGGAATAATGAAATTCAGATAGTTTCCATACTTCGAATTTTGATATCTGTATACATTCACTGAAAGTCACATAGCAAGTAATCCTTTGAAAGCGTTTACTGTGCGCAGCAATGAGACTCCAGATGGCGAGGCATTTACTTTAATTCAAGTCAGCAGTAACTGCCTCATTAAGCCGAAGCATATGACAGACCTGTATTCAAAAGTAAATCCCGAATCATGTTCGCTTCAGGAACCAAAAATGAGATGCGTATTTGAGTTTGCAAATCAATTCTGTCTGTAAATAGCGACCATATTTGGGGAAATACAGTTGGAGATGACAACAGTTTCCGTAAGAGCACACTTCGAACGACCAAAGTAGTACGGTTACAGATTAATTCGCTTCACATAGGTTTTAGATGGTGTATCAGCTATCACACAGGCAGTTGGATATATACCTGCATGATTTTGCTCTCGGGTTTAAAAATATTTAGTGGAACTACTCAGTTCACAAGCAATGTTGGACAGATATGCACGCACATCAACTGGCGCAAACAGATTAATAAAAGACTTATCTCAAACCATACGTAGAAAAAGTGTCGAAATTCAACCCAAAACTTGAAACAGTCCTGTCGAGCTGCCAAGGGCGGACAAGCCGCCATTGTGCAAATGAACGGCTACCATCGCGCGATTATCCAGTGACGTGTTCTAAAACTCTATGCGAATACTCTTGAAATTTCAAGTGAACATATATGCCTTCAGAAATTCCCCTCATTGGCGTTTCAATCGGAGTATCAAGTGAAATGCACCGATAACTAAGAAAATTCGGACCAACTTAATTCAAACTGCGCAGCTACTACGGTACTATTTTCACTGACGATCCTAGTAGTCTTTTTATTGCCACGAACCGAGTAAGTCAAATCTTGTAGACCAAACACTTTTATGACTATTGGCTATCCTTTGACAACGATCGATTTTCCTCGGTGCCTAAAACTTTCAAAAATCCAAAAGTCGCATTGGTAAAGTGGCAATAACACGGTAGTAAATATGGAGCATATGAAATATATCCTAAAAGAATACTTTCAAAATTCATTTATCAATACTTTAATGTATCAAGCATAAACAACTCGCCAAAAGCAGACTAAATCGTTAACGGTATACCTGAGAACAAATTCGAATGTTGACGGTATACCACCAAATGACACATTTCCTTTTAGCTTCTGAAGCCGTAATTGACAAATCATCCTCAACTACTGAGATAGAGAGGACACAAACCAGTGGCTAGATGCAATGGGTGTACTGTATCCTCTGTGGTACTAAAGCAAACCCAACCACACAAATGCCACAGAATCAAAATGAAGTGTCAAAGCGGGTCGTATGACAATGATTTCCGAGAACGGCTATTTTTCTCCGACGGAACAGTGTCATTGCAAATGTTCGAATTGCAAAATAACTGCGCGCTATGATGAATTTAAATAAATGTCTTTCGTTTTTATCTCAGTAACAAATGTTTTAAGTCCGGCTCTGTCTGAAGATACTGCCTGAGTGACTCCCTACTTATTGCAAAAGGAATGAACTAGAAGAACAGTTAAAGGGTCTTACCGATAAAGAAAAATACGCCGTTGAAAAAACGGCTCTTACTGCTCGGATAAGTTGCAGCATCTCCATACCACGGTGACATGTGTTAAGAAAAAAATCAAGTTTCCACCTAAGTTCTTTCTTTTAGATTTTCCTTACAAATCAAATCAGTTGTTAGCTGCTTACTAAAGTTTTACCCTAATTGCACCTCCAGTCTTCATATTCATCTTGATGCTACAACAGCCCATTTGAACCCCAATGGCCAACAGAAACGAACTGCATTGCATTGTTTATTGATTGAACGAAGATTTTTAGCGGAATTCAAGTTTTTGCAGCCACTGAGCCTCAATTGCTAGGAAAATTTGATTGCATTGACTTCTGACAGAATTGTGGGTATTACCTGTTCTCACCAAAATTATTGGTCCGCGTTTTACTGGCACGATTTATTGTAGGCCTAACCGTGCAAAAAGCTGTTCCGAATAGCGGCTTTTGAAGCTTCTTTTTGTAGCTGGTTGCTTTAAACTGCGGTTCCTGCAACCCCTCCGGAGAAGCTCCGGGTTCATCCGTGTTGCGTGATTGCATTATGGAGAACACAAACAACCTTGTTGACCTTGACATTGCTAGTGTTGGTGTTATTTGTCACTTCAGGGCTTAATGGGTTGTAGCCTATAACTTTCACGGATAGCACCCTTCAAACTTTTCACCCAATCTCTACGGAGACCTTTCAGCCGAATGCAATTAGATGCAAGCATTCAGGAATTGTTTTCCCAGTTCAACCAGAGTAAAGTGTAAAGCTGACCAAATTTGTCTATTCTAGATGTGTATCAGATTGCGTAGTATATGAAAACGTTAGTCTTGTGGTGCCCAAAATCATCTTAGCATTAATAAACTATTTAATTCAGTATATAGCTTCCGCGTAAATAACTAATGTCCCATTTTGCTTACTGTTTAATTATTCAGGTTCTGTATATCGAGGTCAAACAGCCTCGTCCTACTTAGTCTTCCTAAAGGGGAATCGTATATAGCGGGATTCAAGTGCTATGTTTCAGCATTCTGTAGCCGTGCAAACCAGTCGCGGATAATTATTGCATCTTGTGTTGAGGTGGAAAAATTGTTTTACTCACCATCGTTTGTTCCGCTTCGGGAACGTTGGACATGCACTGCTGATGATTCTTTATAAAGACGAAACGGCTGTTATTCAGTCATGGGTCCCCCTTTAGATGAGATGAGGATTGATGACGTTTATTGAGCGGTTTCGAGGGTAAGCTCCAAAATCTCATATTAATAATCCGGAGTATGCATGAATACTGGGTTCACACGGAAATCAAACAGTGATTGGTCGAAGTTTATTCGTCGATCTGACAAGACCAGTCTTCAGAAAAGCGACTTATGGTCGTTGATTTTGGGATCCATCGTGTGGCGCCCAAATAGATAAGGGATCGAAGGTTACCATTCGTGATTCCAATGGAATTCTGTCATCAGCCCAAATAAGGCGTGTTTGCTTGTACAGGGGACTTTACGGAAAAATATTGGGTGCACACACCTGAAGAGTAGCAGTTACGGCAAAATTGGTCATATACTTCCATGAAATTTTTTTCTGCAGTCCTCGTACGTACTGCTGACGGACGTTTTGGTCACTTTTGATTTGCTGAAAGAGGGATAAATGTTTCGTAGAAATATTCAAGCCCTACGGCGTACAAGAATGTAGACCAATTGGTGGAGTTATGATATGTTTTCTATTTCTGGGTAGAGATCGCTGGCAAGTAGTAGAGATTAGAAGTACACTATGGCTTCTTAGAGGCTGTAGTAGCCTCGTCTATGCAAAAAATCTTTTTGGTCCAAAAGTGATTCCCTTAGTGACTACTTTAATTCTATAATTTAAGTTAAAATGTTTTATCCCACTCTGTTAGGAATGGTAAAATTAAAAGAAACTATAGATACCAAAGAAAGTAGAAACGTGTAATTCTCAGAATGCTTAGAAACTATTTTTAGACCAGTTGTTTGAATTTCTCGCCACTGCTCAGAAAATTATACAAATTATCAAAGTGCATCTCTACCCTAGTGAAAATGGCGCTTGTACAATAGATGTGGAATATGAGATTACTCTTGATATTTCGGGGTTGCATAAAGATCACACTTACCTTACACAACAAGTTATTATTATTAAAATTGCTACTTTCCTGGTTCAAAATATCCATAAATATAATTGCTTAAGAAGGCTTTGTCTTTTTTTTGTTTCGAAATATTCAAGAAATGAGAGGGAATTGTTTCAAGCGGGATCTTCTGAGGACCCTTCAGCGACCGTTGCGTTATTTAGAGATGCTGTTACTCCTCGGTTTGGAGATGATTTCGCCAACTTTCGTTCTTGTCCGAACAATAAAAATGCTTACGGCCATTATAATAAATGCATCCCTTTTGTCTCCTAATGGCCGGCGATAGCCACTCATAAACTAAGCTGTTGTGAATTAGAAAAGTAGAAACCAGTGGATGTGCGTGGCTGGATAATTATACGGAGGGAAATGTTTTTGCAAAACTAGTTCTACTTTGCGCAGTTTACCGAAGGTTTCGTCATCATAGTCCATGGTGTAGCCTTTCTTTTTGCCAACGGTGATGGATGTTTAGTTACAAGTATTATCATTTTCTAAATTGGTGGTGAACCCAGTTCATTACTGCCTACCAATTGAAATGATTTTCTCGATGATGTGTGTAGCAAAGTTAGTGGTGTTTCAATAAAACAAGCCTCAGTGATCATTTCAGAGCAAGGAAACTTAGTTTGTTCATTTAATGTAAATTACAATTACTACTATTACTGATAAACGCTTGGATGTTCATGAAAGTACTCCCCGTACTTTGGCTGATTTACTCATTTCGCCATAGAGATTGACCACAGACAGTTTTCAAATTCCAGCACTGGCTCACAGTGGGGTGCAGTTGCTGCGATAATCGCCGGAACAAAGTTCAGACATGTATCTAGGTCCTTCAGTGGTTTAATCCGGCGTATGTTTCGATTATTCATACGGTCCAAGGTGTACATGCTTTGAGACTGGCTCATTTCCCCGCTATTCAATTTCTCAGATTCAACAATGCTAATTTTTAGGTAATTCTGGGTGAATGGGTTCAAATATTCGTGACTTCACTTTTATCGCAGTCAGAGAGGCATGCATTAACAAATCTGCAACAGCAAGTGTAGACGGTTCTGGAGATTAAGTCTGATTCAAAACAATATAGAAAGCGGAGGTGGAATTTAACAAATCCTTTGAACAAGTGTTGTTCGCCTATAGTTAGCATCAGTAATTTCTGGTTGAAATAATGCTCAGAAAGGCGTGCATAATTGTTCTTGTCATCCACTAGCGCACATAACAAAGAACTATAAATACCATGGGTGAAATGCATGCAGAATACGAACTTGTTGTTCCATGAGATTTGTTTCCGCTTTTTAAATTCCCTTAGTATAACTCTAAACTTTGCTCTTTAAAACTGATGGAAATATTTCTATCTCTTTTCTAAGGATATATGGATTTCTACTATTCCTTTGTGTTTCCTTTTCGAAATAAACACAAAAATAACGTTTTGGATATACGAGTTGTGTAAAAAGGAGTTAGTTTTTGCATTCATACACCGTTCAAAGTTGCATGGTTTTAATGGTTACAGTTGGGAGCAGGTCCCTCGGCTACTTTCTTCATACACCTCCGAGCAGAAATCCTGAGTAACTACGAGGGAGAAAGTCCAACTGTCCACGACTGTCACACATTTTTCAGTGACCTTTTTAGGCAATGCAAACGTCACATATCACTTATATTGTACGTTTATATATGAATGATCAATAAGTAATGCTAACACATAATTGCATTTCAGAATGGGCATAATTTCTGATTACTGGTCTCCTGTAAGTATGAGTTGGGATGTTCAAAACGTCGATCCTATCTCAGGCAACAGAATATAACCCACTGATAGCCGCATCAAAAACAATTCCTGAAATCGAAAAAGACCTTCGGCAAATCATAGTCAGAAATGACTTTTTTTTACCTGTACCTAAGTCAAAGCCTGCCAAGGAAAATCGTCATACAGGAAACCCCAAAGTATTTAACGACTTTGCTTGGCTTTCATATGGCAAACCATACAGCTAGTCTGTGGTAATTCAGAGGAAATCAACCACGTTCTAAAGCGCATTTGGATAAATCTTTCAAATTTTTGTGTTTATTTTGATGAAAAGATTGCTTCAACAACTTGTTAATTTTAATAAACATTTTATGACTAAATTTGGTATACGGAGTAAAACAATCCTTGGTGGAATAGCTTTACAGTTTTCACTGCTTCTAGAAGACAAGTGCTGGTGTTTTCTGTGCCCGCTACATCTTGCTGCATGGGGTCACAGCGAAAAAAAATTAAGATCATCAGTCAGAGGAACTACAGCAAAGCAGAGACATTCCGAATACATGAACGCCACTGGCTGCACACCTAAACATTTGGCCGTTGTCTGCTTAAGATTCAAAGTGGTGTCCTAATTGCAACCCATTTTATAATATCAGATTTGGCATCATCGAATGCACCACATTCCGAATAGTCCGATGGTCGAAGAGACAGCTGAAGGGAAGAATTCAGTTCAGCCATTTGGTCCCAGGCATCTACACTAATGTACGTCTAACAAATGATTTAGAATTCAGCTTCACATTGGGATGCCTAGACAGGGGTTTGTACATGTCCAGATGATGGAGTCGGTTAGCCACTGCTTCAGCCGGGCACAAACTGATGCTTTTCACTTAGTTTTGGAGATTGAAGGGAGCTCAAATGGTAATTTTGAATGAGTCATCGATGTTCTCTGTGTTTCATGAAGTGCCATGACTGTGGAATGACGTAACCAAATGTACAAGGAGCAATGTAATGGTTGTCATAATAGTGCCATTACACCAATAGTCGAACTGATGTTTACCCAACTTCCTCCTTCCCGTTTTGTTTAGATGTTAATAAGTGAATTTGGCTATTTTGATAATTCGAGGGCCCTTTCGGAATCGAGATAGCTTGCCTGAAATATATTCTTTCAGATTTATTTTGGACAGATTCATGCGGATACCTTTCTGCTCTATCCCCTGAAAAGATTCATGTGAACCAATAGCCAGAAACTTCTGGACAGAAACAGTCATCAGAGTTAAAAGAATTGTGGCAAAAAGTAGTTATTCAGTTTATACCGCCAGTAGAAGTTCCTTTAGACGCATTCATCTTTTCACAGGATTCTTGCGGTTTAAGAGCAAACATTGCCGTTCATGTGTTATGCTCCATTGTTAAAGGATCCCATGCTGAAGTTCGGAAGCTGTTCAACTCAGTTATCTGGGTTTTGTTCCACTTTGTGCACTAAGAATAGCTTTGTTTAGTATGACTAGCTCCATAATCACGGGCAAATGATTCCCATTGAATGGCTTAAGCTGACATTGGTGCTTAACAATGACGGCAAGTGAGATAATTATGCAACTGTGAGCCAGAATTTTTAAGTATGCATGTGAAAACGTCAGTTACTACATGATGTGACTAACGCTTTCGATTAGCCCAAATATTTTCTCCAATGAGGACCACCTAAATGATCGGATGGGCTGGTCACAAAAGTACTAGCCACGTTACTTTATGACTGAATCCCCGACTTATTTGTATTTTCCACTTCTCTTTCTCCCTACACGAAATTTAAGCTTTTTAATACCAACACAAAACGATAATTTCAAAGTGCCCCATTCCCGGAAGTAGTAATAAACCAAAGTATATTTTTTGCAGACCTATTCTTTCCCTGTGCTGGGGGATCATTCATCGAAAATCAGAAGTTCTTACGACAGTCGTTTGTTCTTTTCACACTGCTTTTTCCTGCACGTCGCCTGGAGAAGCGACCGGGTTTTCCCCTTTGTCTGCTAATCTGGCAACTGATGGAGTCGTGCCCATTACAGTGGGTAGACACTGGCTGCACAGATGGGCCAGCACTGAAAGATCACGCAGGTTGTGGAAATGGTTTAATTGTTGATCAAAATCGTTAATAGGTCTCATTCTGGGTGACTACCTATATGTACACGGAGGTCAATCAGCTGGAAGAGACTCGTTTACTGAAGCTCGTCAAGGCCTATTTAGGATTCAGCTGTACCCGTTGGTTGGCTCATGGAATGATTTGACCACTTCGGACAGCCCATTATTGAGTCAGCATGCATGTTTGGGCATGGATGATCGATACTTGGTTTTTATCGGTAAGTGGATCCTTTTCCTTTGGCCACGACTAGCCAGCAAATGATATTCTAAAGAATTTGTCAACTTTGAAAATCGTCTCATCACCGATTGATCAAAATGTTTGATGTGATGACAGTTGTAGCAATTCTGCATTTTCCGCGTCAATGGAATGACCTATATAAAATGTTACATGACCAAACCGTTGCCATTCCACTATTTCACAGTGATAAAACGTAAACATCAGCATGTGTGCGAACGCGAAACTGCTTCATGTTGTTGCACTACTGGTAGGGCCAACAGTTATACTGCCCATGATCGAACCGTGCAAATGAGGCGAATGGTGACATGCTTTTACAGCGTCTTTGTTTTTATTCATTCTGTATTAAATCCAGGCGGATCTTGCCTCGGTGTATTTTAGGACACCCCTGTGAAGTAATAATCCGTGTTGCGATTTGCTCACTTTCTTCTTACCATTAATATGTCCACAATACGGTCCGTGATACTTCTTTCATAAACTTGGTTCGTCTAGTGAATCTCCAAGAGTGGGTAAAAAAGGATAACTCCAGCCAACCAGTGTTTACGGTTGATAAGCTTGTATTCGACCGATTAGTTGAATTTACCTAAATAAAGCAATCACTCAATCCTATCTATAGGCTACAGAAACAGCCCACAACTTGACTGAATGTAGATCATCATCATCATTATCACCGCCACCCTTTAACGTTAAGGAAAAAGGACAGCCCGCTACCTCTACCTTTCTCCCCATGTCGCAAGTTACAAGGAAAAGATGGAATATACAAGCTAAACTTGGAATGAACATGCAACGGCGGGAAACGGAAAGAATGCAGCAATAGACAATATTCCGAATACCGTCTAGTTGTTCAAACATCTTTTTGCATCACTCTGCTTCGGCAGGAAATGACAAAACGGTCACCGCGTTTCGTTGTCATATCCTACAGTGTCTGCAGCCAACTGGTTTATACATCCTTTAGACCCTAACCACGAAAATGTAAGACATTTTTAATTAGTTTGTTGCACACGTCATCTGCTGACCTCCGCATGGCTTCTTCCGTTCTTTGGGAGGAATGAAAAACGAAGCACGGTGCAGTTGAGAAGTGGTCGCCATACGCAGTGCGCAGCCAAACCAACCAAGTCTACAGAGATGGATATACCGTGACCGAGTAGTCTCCATCCAGTACCGAACATTAGTTTTAATATCTTATCTCTGCTTACGCGGTCATTTCATCCACTCCAAGCCATCAGAACAAAAATCGATAATCAAAAGCTTTCATACTACTGGATGAGTGACCTCAGTTTGGTCAAGTCTGTATCTAACCAAGGGAAAAACTACCAACTTCTGCTTCACTCACATTCACCTGGCTCGTTACATAAAGGTCTGCCAATCAAAAATGCTGACCGGTCGCAGCCAAGTTCGGATTTTCAGCCTAATCTTGACCATTCAATTAAAAGTAAGGCGTACTGGAGGCGATTATCTACCGCATTGCCAATATATCGATGAGAGGGGAATGTGAACAAGCTGGAACGTGGGTTGCTATTCCACAGCCATTCCTAAAACAGCAGTGTCAGTCGTTTATGTATTCATTGGAGAATAAATGAAAATGCAACCACTTACCAGGTTTGATCACAGCCTGTCACAATCCACACCACATATATGGAATCTACACTTAGGTGGCCTTCAAACGAGGAGCATTCTTATCTATCCCACACCAAATATACCATGAGCGGATTCATCCAGAAGACGTCCATATAGTCACAATGTAGACCTAGAAAACAGGCCGAGTTCTAGTATGGGTGGTTAATTTTTGTGTGATTTCTTCGTCCAGAGCTGTTGAATGCCACGGTTTCGTCAACATGAGCTGTGATGCGCTCGTTCGTGTTCAACTGTATGATTACATGGATGATCTGAAGAGCTGTCGTGTTGAAGCAAGAATTTATAAAACAAAGTTGTTAGTTTTCCAGTGTGCTTTCCTAAAAATATGCCAAAGATGGTTTGGATTACATATGGCACACCACTCGGCAGCTGACCTCAGTGTTGACTGATCAACTTTTTCGCTTACCTGTGAAGTTGGAATAGGCCTGTCCAATCAAAGAACTGGGTTGATGGTCATTTACCATGTGGAATATGTTGTACTCAGCGTAAGCCAGTTGTATTGTCTCTATCAAAAATTAGACGACCAATTTGTCGACTTCAGTTTCTCAGTTTCAATACAAGAACTTGTGCAATAAGTATTGGAATAATATAGATATATGCCTGCGATTGAAGAACTACTTGGTCCGGCAACATGAAAAATAATTTAAACAGTTGCATACCCAATGGTGTTGTCCTGCCACATGCTGCTTCCCTTAGAGGAATTTTCATTTTCGGCGGATGTATTGGGACAGCCCATTTTTGATAGTCAAATCCTTGATAGTTCAGAGTCAACAGCAATCAAGTTTGTGTGCTTTCTAGTATTACATCAGATATTGGGTTATCAGATCTTGCATTGCAAGCGCAACGTATTTCGGTTTGCTGTCTGAGTAAAATTATAATGGCCTTCCAGCTATGTGCTGTTACCTTTCGTCTATTTTTGACCATCAAAAAGAGTGGAACAAACTTTCCCATTTTCACTTCATCATAGAAACCTTCCTTTCCTTTCCTATCAGGTGGCTGGACAGGAAAATCACGGATTCCAGGTGTACATACTTTTGATACCGTATCACAGAAATGGCTGCCTCCAGCCTTGAACGAACCGCTGTTGAAAGGCTTTCCTTCTGGTGCTGGTCTGTCTGCTCATTCAGCCACGAAGATGCAACCACATCCCTCCGGGCTCGGGTCGTTTTCTTCTCTGATTATTGGTCGAGAAGGTTCACTACGTACTCAGCGAAAGGCTGGAAACATTTATTTGCTCTATGGTAAGTCCTTTTCGATTTAAACTGGAAGACCTTTTCCGGTTGATTAGCAGTCCGGTGAAGCGGAGAGAAATAATTCCGATCAGGACGCGTAGCAGTATTAACAACCGGTGCATTCTTATGACCATTGTCACATGTATACAAGTCACTTGTTTGCTGGTTCAACGGCTAGTGGAAGGAACGCAGATTGTTAGCTACTGGAAATCCTACCTAGGCCTGAAAACGAATCGAAAGAATAGACGCTTGTGCAACACAAAACGGACGCTATGGCTCTCGATGATTTCTTCGTTTGGTTTGTACGACTGTTTACAAATTCCCATGCATTGTGTGGATTAGCAAACTTATCTCGACTTACTTCATCAAGGTTTTTCCGCCCACTTGCATTGCTTGGTTGATTAATTAACAACTTAAAATTGTCTGTTGTATTCGGAATAAGGAGCTAGTTTTCTAAGTATGCGAATTCCCAAATAACTCGTGTAGCTATGCAGTCTTCAATGCCTTTACAAGAAAAATAAACATTCTGAATGATGTGCCAGCAATAGTAACAGGACAGAAGATTTGTAGAAAAATGCTCAATGCCGATTACCTCAGCGCCTGAGCTATATCTCTAGTATCGATCAGTCATTTGGAAACAAAACAACATAAACAAATAATCAAGTTTTTGCAGGTCAGTTGCAAAATTCTCGTCGATCTCAGGCTTCCTACTGAAAAGGTAAGTGTCACAGGAGATTTGAAAGTTTATTGCCATGATCCCATTTAATAAAACAAGTACAGAGAAAATTAGCCAGCAGCAAACTCTGTGAAATCGTTGCATCATGTTTGAATAGTCAAACTAGGGACTATTTGTTTTATAAATTCCTAATTTTCTCTATTTTTTAACCGAGCGTCAGCCTGAATCGATAGACCAGAACAAAGTGACTGGGCAAGCCGTTTATTGAAATGCGGGTGGTCGAACGACCACGTCGAGTCATAAATGACATCAAAATCACTCGACCAATCAGGGATGGATTGCTTGGTAATCAGTTGCTGGGTGAAAATCGAACTAAAACAATTTAGGCTGACTGAAATAGTGTCAAATTTATTGTTATTAAAGTTGAACAGTTCGGAATATTGATGCTCACTCACTATGCGGATAATATCGCTCACGCGACACAGCTTCAAACCACTTTTCGAAAATCAACTTGGTATTTACAGAACAGTGTTCACCAGCAATAAATATTTTGATTGATCAGTATCACATATTACTACAGTTTCGGTTCTTTCACTTGATCAAGTGTTTAATATGGTACAGATACTTGGTTTGCTTACAGTAATCTGATGACCTTCACTCGCTTACTTTCTTAAGGAAATGTACGAACCAGCGGCACGGGTAAAATGAAAGCACATTACACATATTGTGAAGCGAACTCGCAACTGACTACCTCTTCCCGAAGTTATCACACCTCGACGGCAGCATCCCCGAACACCTTGGTAACAGTGGGCGGCAGAAAGGATCATATGATTGAACTGCTTCGTTGGAAATCCAGTTCGAAGAATTCGCTTGCCTTGGATTGGCCCGGATCACTTGTCTATCCACCAGATACATGTGATGCGGTCACTGATTTGTTAAAACAAGTGCGGCAACAAAAGCTGAAACTGACAGAGGCAGTGATAAAGAATCAGTGGTAGGTCCGTTAATGACGCTACTGATATATTTGCACCCCTGTCTAAATGTGAACTTATTTGCCACTCATGAAATACCTCGACCTTTTAAATATCAAATAAATCGAGACCACCACTGACCCAAATACTTACTTGGCTTGTTGGTTGGTTGGCTATCAGTCAGTCAGTCTATCAGATAATCATTTAGTGATATTTCATTTAATGCGAGTTTCTAACTGATCATTCTGATGAAGAATTTAAGTGCAGTAACCATATTCCGACTGTAATTCTTGCTCTCTTCTAATGAAATGTAAATAAATACGTGACCTTAGACTGTCAGTCACCTGGACACTGTATATGGACAAATTGAATGGAGGAGAGGGCGTGTGATGATGCTCCTGAGTTTCGTTGTGGCCTGTCGTCTGAATGAGTACAGATTACCTGTTTGTGAGAATATGTATCCGGCATGGGGTGGAATTATGCGGGCTTCATGATTAGTCTTAATTTGTCGTAGTCGTAGTTAAGACGTATTGGTTGCTAGCGGTGACGCCGTTGGACGAGGTAGAACATCGGTAAAGTACTCCGAGGAGTATTGACTGCATCAGACACGGGTAAGCAGCGATAAAATAAATCGATACGCCCTGGTATTTAGTACAACATAATATTAAAAACTCACTAGACACCCTATCTCTGCAATTTAATTTGCCGGGAAAAACCTCATCTAGTTCAAGATGGAATAAACTTCAAAGAAAAGTAGCCGACCAAACACTGCTTAAATAGATTTAAAGATACTTCAACTATTTTAAAACGGAGAGTTCTGGTCGGCCCAGTGAAGCGTTTTAATCCAGGCAAAGTTTGAAACTACTTAAAGTGTTGTAATGCTTCTCTGACAAAAAGGCAGATCAAGCGACGAATGCAAAAATGCCATTAACAGATGAAGACTGATAGATTATTCATTCCCCCAATAAAAATGAGTGATCTTTACAGTGTGAACAGAAAATACAGCGGCGTTTGTAAGAAAACGCACCTGAACTGATGTGTGCTTGCGTGAAGTGGTATGTAAATATGTACATATGTATGTACGTATGTATGTGTGCATGTTTGTATGTATGTATATGTGTGTATGCGTGTGCGCGTGTGCATATATGCACGTGTGCATATAAGTAAGCAGGTGTACATTTTGTATTTAGAGATAATTATGTGCATCAGTATAAGCAACTTAGCATTTTGTATTCAGCGTTTAAGTTAAAGATCAGAAACTTTATGCTTGCTAATGTTTTCCAATTATTTAATAGTTGCAGTGACAATTTTCATTCGAGGTTCGACAGTCTTGACACTACTTTTCTAAATCCTATTGGAATTCGTTTACTCTTCTCGGAGACCAGACTATTAGGCATAGAAGATTGTTAACTCATAAGGTGAACTGGTTTTTTGCTGCACTCTCCTTTTTATGTACCTCCATTTTAAACGAGTATTTATGAAGCTGCGAAATATAGATCAGATACCCTAAAAACGTTTTATACCGTGCCCTGTCCTCTTATTATCAAAAATATGCCTTCATGTTTACACAAAATTTCAACTACTCACTGACGGAGCAATTCATTTCAGTGGCTGGCGAGGACATTCGGCCGTTCCGGGACTCGGTGGAACCTTTATTAGTGGTGGTGAAGGATTCAATGCGCTTATTCACGATCCACTGGACTCTGCTTATCTGTATATCCAGGCTGATGCAGACAGTCGCGGATGCTTGTACTAGTAAGTTTCCGGATTCTGGTAGATACTTGAGTTGTGTGTCTGTGCACACACCCACAGGGATTTTGACAAATAATGGCTTACCAAAGTAGGACATAGTATTTTTTTCTATTGTCCACATTTGGAATCCACAAGCTTATAAGAATTTTGTATCCAATGTTCGAATAGCGTAGTCTATGGTGATGCACTTCCATATTACTGTTTCGGCAAAGATGGGCGAAAGGATAAAGGTTGTCTTATATAAATTAGCTAAATGTCTTGTGGATGATTGATATAAGAATGAAAATTATATATTCCTCTCTCGTTCGCATTCACGTATCATATAAAAAGGCTAATATTCACTGTCTTCAGTTTCCAAGATTTTTTCCTCCTTAGCTAATGGGAACGTTGCTCCTGGTCCCGGGTGGATCATCTAGTCCTGCCTTGAAATATGGTAATAAGAACTGTTGACCTTACTTGCTTATCACGCAAATATTTGTGCAAAACTTTTGGGTCAGCAATTGCAATATGGTAACCGTCGAAAAGGGAATACGGTTAGCGTTATCGAGATTCGAACACTTAACCCTGGAGTCTGATCGTCAATAAAGAAAATTTACTGATTTCGGTCGATCAACGATTTTGTGTCAAACAGAATGAGCTCACATCTCCGGGGTCTCGAATGACTGCGTTCTCGCATCTATAAACGGATGTATTCATGAATACCAATTAAAACGAACTAAAGCAAGTCGATTTATTTAGGGAGAGGGTGGTTCTGCGGACAGTGCGTGATGTCGAATATTAATATCAATAAATCAATCATCAGGTGAAATGCTTGTAACCGATGTCTCAACTGATATATATTCCACATGTTTAGTTAAAACTTAGTGACTCGTCTGTCTATTAGTCCACATAAAATTGGCCTAAAGTAGCAAAGAACTGACCCCAGATATTCTGTCTATACAGACGCCCTCTACTGAGGATTTGCCCTCCTTAATTTGTATATCATGGGGGAAAATTTCACACGCCATCGCTTTAATATTTGGAGCTTTTGAAACTAGCTTCGCCCAAATGCCTTGAATATCAGTAGCATGTAATGGTTTGGTGGTCTGAGAATCTCGTGCCATAATCTGAAAGCAAAACACAATTATCAACTGAGGTCGCTATTGTCCATAAGATATCGTCAGTGCATCCGTATTCGGTATTCTGAATCAAATACAAAGCTTCCGTTTCTATCTTTGGGAAAAGCGCGAGTTGTCATAGGCATAATTAAAAAATTGCTTAGCCTAAATCTGACTGCCTGAATTACAGTACCCGGAATTTTATATTATGACTAGTGGTCAGAAATGTATGGTGAACTGTTTCCGCAATGTTAGTATTTCGTTGGGAACCACGAAACTTTTCTCGTGCAACTAGTTGATGGTCGCCAGGGCATGCTCCTTAGATCCACACTGGTATTCGAACTCGAAATCAGCGGTTACGAGTCAACCGCCTAATAATCACTCAATGCAAACAGATCATCACCAGTTTGCTTAGGATCCACGTTGCATGACTGATTTGGAGTCCATTGAACGAATATTTAACAAACGGTGTTTTCCTGTTGGTTGATTCTCTGTTACCCTCGTGTTACATTAGCTCTATGGCAAATAGTCCATATTAACCGGTACAATGTTTAGAATTGTCTCCAAATGACCAATCCTATTTTCTCGCTGTCCACTTAGGCATGTATTTGCATTGAACATGTCAGAATCTGATCAATTGCTTCCCATCATGGTTGTCTTTCTTACCTACCAGCTGTCAGGTCTAACACTGATATAGCAAAAACCTTCAATAACCCATCTCTGGCTGTAAAACACGTGCGGAAGTTGCATAAAAACCATTGTATCGATGGAAATAAATCTGTTTAGTCCAAATAACAGTCGAAAATCCAGTGTCTGTTAGCTGTCGATGACAGGAAGCGCCTTGCCTCCGTTTACACTCGATCAAGTAGTAGAGTTCCATCACGCTGGTTGATCTTCCTATTGTCGTTCATTGTTGGGCAGGAAGTATGTCGTATCGTAAGGTGTCGACAACAAACCAAGCACTGAACAGTTGAATGATGACATGAAATGTGCTTCCGACAGCGTCCTAGCAAGTACCTCAATATCGTCTGATCAGTTGGCCTTTTCAGCTTATAAACCCGGTGTCTGATTTTTGCTGAAGCAAAATCATTTATTACACTGCAGATTCTAGTGATGTAAGGGGCGCACCAATAAATCTGTGTCATGCGTTGTGTTTTAATTTTGAATGCTATGACAGTGATGACACGGTGTCGCTGGTGGATGCTTTCCTTCGCCAGGCCTTCGCTACTGTGTGTGAACGTTCCCCAAGGAAACTTGTATGAAATACACATTATCGGGAAGGTTTGTTAGTATCCTGATTGGCATATGTAAGCCTGTAAGAAAAGCTCACGAGCCGAAATCCTATAAAATTTGAACAGCGGCATTTACCACTTCTGTAGTGGAAATAAAAATGGCATCTCACAGTCTGCCCGTTATCACTTGTAGCCACTGCTTCCGAGTCACATGAATCTAAAGTCCACTCGGGAATGCGAAGGTATGGCAGCGAGAAGTCTGATGTGTTGTTATATCAAACCACGTGAGTCTGCCGTTGACATCGCTACATTCTCAAGATAAAAAATTGGAGGCGGTCCAAAGGCTTGAAGTTTCGTTGAAAAATAGCGGCAATTTCCTTGAAATCGTTAAGAGAAATACCATAATTATGAAGTGTTTACGGCACAGTTTCATTTTCTCATGTGTCATTTAAATGTTTGCAGCGACAAGCGGCATTGTCAACTGCACTACGGGCTTTGACGACTTAACATTAGGGAATTCTATGAATGGATAGACCATATGATCGACAGTTGTAGTGCATACTTCGAAATTATGTGTAACTAACGCCAATAATATTGGTTCGCTCTTCGTGCTGGTTTAAAAACGAATCGAATTTGTGCTAACTGAACAACTCACCACTCCTTGCATTATTTTCCTCCAGTTGCTACAGCAACTGAGAGCGAAAGACGATGCACAACCTGTTTGCATTTCGTCTGGGTTTTGTTACCATAGCGACCCTATCGGTCATCCATAACGCAATCTAGATAACTCGGATTTTATCTCGCCCACAAAACGGAGGAGAAAGAATTCAAAGGTCTGAACAAAATGTAAATAAAATCATGTGCTTGATCTTCTCACTAGGAGTTCACAGAACCGAAGTCCTCTAAGCATGCTCTGCCTGCACCGGATTTACGAGATCGGTCGCAGTAACGACCGGTGTGCTTCTTGGCTGTCACCCCGTACTAGGTCGGTTAATAGGGGTTTTGTGCGTCGAAACCTTAGTGATGATCGTTCATATGGTTGACCCCAACTGCATGATATATATATATACCTGACGAGCGGTAATAACCACGAAACCGGTCGTGTGCTCCCTGAGAAATCCAGTTCAATCATCCAGATACTACTTGCAATTAATATCAATATATATATATATGTGCATATATATACAAAACACATCAGGTGCAAATATCCTGCCAAAGTGACCATGGCATAGTAAGCAAAAGCAATGCCCTACAAAGAAAGAGATAAGAATTTTTAAAAGCATTTTGTGAGTTTCACCAAAGAATATATTTGCCTGTTATTATGCACTTGCATGCATGAAAGGGAAAGGGTGATGGAACCACTATGACATTCTGCTCAGCTTTCACGGCATTACCTTCGGTTTCACAGTAGATCCGTCAGGGTTTCCAACCAGCTGTTCTCGGCGTCATTCTTATTCCAACCTCGTGGACTACGGAGCCTCACTAGGGTTCCGCTGGAAAGCCGGTTGTTGTGTTTCCTCTCCACCATCCAGTACCCACTTTTGATCTTGCCTGACAAACAAGGATCCAGCGCGGTTGGGCAAACGCTGCCACCCGTTCTTCTCCATCTTAATCTGTGACAAAAAATTTAAAGGGATAAAAGCATAGACGATGCATGACAAATTTACCAAAAGAAGCACTTATGAAATCCTCTTTCACCAATTTCGTAGTAAAGATGTGAGAATCGGGTTGAATAAAATTCTGTAAGACCACTTCGACCCCTTCCATTGTCTTTAGTGATCTTTAGTTTTCTCACAGTGGATGGTGCAGGTCTCTTATTTTCAAAATGTAACCGTTTGAACTTGTCATACAAAGCTGAGGCAGTGCTACCGGATGCGTTTATCGAGAGAAATTCGGTTTTTCATTCATTGTTAAGTCTATATGGAAGGTTGCCTAAAACCGATCCAAGTGTAGTAAGAAACAGTGAGCAGATGGACACTGTTTGTATTTCATTCCCTTAGCATTTTCATCGCCACCTGAACTTTGGATATGTCCAACTAATCTTACACCATCCTTTTGTTTCCCGATTTCGTCGCGAACCTCCATTCCCGCGAATAGTCTCGCTGACCACTGTTCATTCTTGCTCACTTTCCTGATGGCGTGGTAATTTAGATCACCATGTTTGAAACCTGCCCAGTCGTAAAGCACTTAGTTTGCAAATTCAACGCGGTTCTGTTAGATTTGTGAAGGATAACGCAGCCCTGACTGAGCCGTGGATTGTCAAGTCTGTGTGCTGCAAGAAAGCAAAGTCAGCGTCTCTGCATGTTTAAGCTGGGGTGAGAGATTCAGTGTTTTCTTTTTGCTCCAGTTTCGGACCGTTTCGATTATGCTGTGTGTATCAGATATCATGTTGTCATTCTCATTCGTTCAAAGGGTAGCAACACTGGTGGTCTTACGCGATAGGCCACACGGAACCGAACAAGTTGTAGTTTTGTGTCCACAAATTAAACAGATTGATTTTCTTGATCGACTCAGTACTTTTCCATTTCATCGCGATGGTATCTGAATTCATTGGCCAAGTGGTTTGTAAGTAGCGCGAGACTATTTGTCTGATTGATTTTGGAATCAAGTTCTGTATTTAGTTTTTATTCCAACCGTTCACTTCTTTGAAAGTTTTCCCCTTCAGCTTTTCGGTTGTTATCATTGATCTATTCGCCGTTCAATCGTCTTGTCTTGCGGGAGTGCACTCAGATCAATTGGGCTAGCAAATAAACTGAAATGAACTGTTAACAACTCCAAACACACAAGGCTTGCACCTCACATTATCAATGATGGAGGCTGTGGTTTACCAGTAAAGCAGATTGCTCTCAGGTGCCAAATCGGTTAATAGTTAGCTATTGGGGTGTGAGAATGGCGAAAGATTCTTTGTTCACAACGAAAAGGTATTACGAATCTGGGGAGTAAAAGTAAATCGCATACTGCACAGCAAATTGTGATAACAGTTTCAAACGATATAGCCTAGATTGATTGGTTCGGGACTTAACAGCGCCCCTGTAATATCGGACTGCGCCGTACAATCAGTAAGTGTTTCATTTTCCGTGATTCCGTTTCTTTTGTAGCTAAAATTCAAACAAGTCTAGCGGTCAGCAGTGCAAAACCGAGCGATTTGTTTCTCGTGATGATTTCCTTGTATTTCAGACAGTGTGCATTCGAAACAATGTTGCAAGGAATAAAACAATAATCAAATTGGTTCAGTATCCTGTAATGGAAAACTGACATAAAATACTATAAAGCCGATCAAAAGAGCTGTTTGTGAACTCGTCACTCCTGTTATGGGCTAGTTTTGTCCCTCTCCCCCTACTGTAATATTTTGCGTTATTTATTATTGTTATTACTTATTATTACTTGTTACGCAAACCTGCTAAAGCGGTGCTTCATGCCATGGATCGTTCTGCAGTCCGCAAGGTGATCAGATTCAGCGCAGTCGTTCTCGACTTAAACCGTGAAATTTATTGCCACTGGCTTTTTTGCAAAATCTGCCGACCCAAATTGAGATACCAACTAGTTACTTGATTACATCCAATAAATACTATATCCAAAGGGTTAAAAACGATTGTATAAGGTGGTAGTCGACAAAGTTTTGACTGATACATAATTGTACATGCAAAGCCCTTTGACTGTAAAGGATACAGATTGCTGGAAAACCTTGTTGTTCACTAGCGATAATCGCGGGATACCATGATATAAACTTACTGGAAAAGTCATGAAATACTTACGTGGCGATTACACTACAATATGCCGGAGACTATTTAGATGCTTTCATTCCGGTGAAATCTTTTACTGAGTGACAGAATTCAGCTGGTTATTATACTTAAAGGAACTCCTCAAGATGATAACGTTATACGATATACAGCATTTTACCCAATATTGTTTCCAAATATAATCAGTCATGAACGCGTTAGGTGTTTTCGCTTATTCACAGAAAGTGGTAGCCGACTAGACAGTTGATCAGGAAACACCACAGCATGCAGCAGGAAGCGATGCAGAGACGAATTTCACCCTGAACCGGCAACCCGCTACCTGGGGGTGGGTGGGGAGCTTGCAAGACCAACGACCGTTCGTTTGAACAGTGATTCGGAGCTATTCAAACAGAACAATACCAATCAGTCGCGCTTCCTTGCGTATCTACCAAGGTCGGTTTTCTGGCATATGGATTGATTGGCGATCAGCGAACCACGCGCAGGTTTATTTTGAAGCCGGTCGATAGTTTATCCCTTTGGCTGTGCCATTGAGATGCAATATCAGTGACCGCCCTTAACGACTGATTACTTGAATGTTGTTGTTAATCGGGATATTTTGCTCATTTGGATGCAAGTTCCAAACGTCTTAGTGTAGTCAGAGTAGGGTCCTCAAGCTCCAAGTTGGCCACTGGTCCCAAATACCTCACTGAATGCATCAAAGTGATTGTGCGTCTCAACTAACATCTGTTTTCAAAGTCCTACTCACTGCCTTCTCGTGTAGGAGGCGCTTTTCATGAAAGTGGGAGAACGAAGGCAAATTTCCAGCGCTGATCACCAGGTTGTCTGGTTTTTGACAGGTAGTCTGGGGAGATGGTTAAGCTGTGATTCCAAACCGACCAAGGGCGGTGTATGAAACACATTTGTATGCTCAACGGCTCCCTTAGCAGAGGATATCATGGACACCCAGGATGTCTGGCCTCATCTGAAGAACATACGGAATGAGCAATCAGTCACTGGTCCCAGTGGGGTACAGACGCCAAGTCCTGTTCCGATGCCTCGTGAGTTTAGCTTTGGAGAGTTAGTATACCCGGTTGCAAACCTCTGGGAGAACCAACTGTTTTTATCTGGACAATCTAGGGCTATACCGCTTAAGGGTCTACGCGATTGCTTTCCTTAGTCGTTGAGTCCTTCACAGAATCGCTCGGTTCACTTTCTGTTGAGTGCACAATCACCCTCAAGCGTATCCACTTTTATGTCTTATTTTCATTTTGCCGACAATGAATCGATGCAAAGTCCAGCGTACGCTATTAGGTTCACTCCTCCACTCATGGATGCCTAGTAACTTCTCCAACTACACTCGAAATTGGAACGTATAAAGTGAATATCCCGCTACTCATAATTCGGAAATCTGGCCTGACTAGGACATTAGATAGTACCGATGTTGGCTATCACTGCCAGCAAGAGGTTTGTATTCAAGGCTCCAGTCAAGTAACGACCAACGGTGATGTCACTTACTATTTGTGTTGTTCTGAATGCAACGAAGCTGAGGCATTCCGTTGAACCGGCATTGGAATTGTTTGGTATGATGAAGCCGATACTGGTCTCTTAGAGTGGACATCAGTTGACAGTAGATCGTATGCCTTACACATCAGAAGCTCTTGAAAGGCAAGCAGGAAATGAACTGATAGAAGATACTTGTTTGTGAATCCGGGTAAGTTTCTACAATCTATAGCCAGAATGCCAGGAAGGACACGCTATCCGTAAGCTCCGGTGGGACCACCACAAAGATGGTACTCAGAGTAAATATCGCTGGGTTATTGGAGACTACTGTACTGACCAAATTTCCGAGTGGAATGAGGTAGGTGGTGCGCCATCTTATGATGCCGCCTACAGCCGCACTGAGCCCCCGTCAGGTCGGTCTCGTTTTCCGCTTTTCTGTCCGGTTGCGGCATAACCTATAGGCCAGCGAATCTCTGGATGTCAGGGAACTCTGCGATTTACACATCCGCTGTTCCATCCCAACAGGCTTGACGACGAACCAAGTCGGTAAAGCGCTGAAACTTGAGTTTGCCGCAAGTTTAAGAAGAGATCGCGAGAACTGGTGGTCGAAGCGCTCTGCTGAGATGGAACCAGCTGCTACCTCGAGGAACTTCCCGAAGATGTTCCACCTAGTTCGACTTACTGGTACAAAAAGACTTAGTGTCAGCGAGATATTGCACAAAGCCGACGGACCGTCTATTCGTAATCAATCTTCTTAGAATTGTTCCACGAAATGTGAATCACACTTAAATTTCTCAGGCACCACTAGGCCCCAGCACGAGATGATTTGATGCCAACTTTACTCAAAGACGCGGTGTACGACGCGTGCCTTCTCCTAGCCATAGGACGAGGGAAAGTTAATATGAATTGGACGGAGTAGGTCGTTATTCCAGTCTTCAAGAAAAGCTGGTGAACTATCTGTGGCAGTCTTAGATGAGCCAGGTTGACTCAGGTTACATCATAGTTCCTTGATTCTGTTGTTCTCTGTAGACCAACAACTCAAGGGAAAAAACAAATCCATTAGAAAAAAATGGGGTTTCACCTTGATCGGGACTAGGTCGATCAGATGTTTATTTTCCATCAACTTCTGCGACATCGACACACTTACAGAAGACTAACCATTGCTGTATTCGTGTACATCAGAGCAGAGGCCTACTCTATGGGATTTCTAGTTGAGATAACGTGTGCCTGAAAAGTATATATCAATCATCAATTCCATTTACTGCCATACTTCTGGACTTGAAGGAGCCTAGGGAAAGCTTTCACTTCCTTTTGTTGTCTCTTTTGGATTTTTATAAGGATTTACTACCCTGCCCTTCTTCCTTAACTTTACCATTGCTGTTGTCCTTGAGAAACCAACAAAGGGCCTCGTTGGTAGCGTTATTCAACTCCTTACGGAGCAGAGGCATATTGACTTAGAATCTGCCGGTGATATCCTACTTCTCAATTTTAACGTCCAGGCACCTCAGCTTCTCCTGAGCCGCTTGACTGCTGAAGTGAGCCGGTATGGCATGCATATTGCACCATCAAAGCCTGTAGCTGCGTGGTACTAGGACAACGAAAGACTGGCGATTGCTGAAAGGTTTACTTACACGAGAAGCTAAAATTGTGGGAAGAGAGGAAATGCCCATGCGTATTTCCAAGGTCAGACTATCTTTTTTAACCTCAAACATCAGTGGTGCCGATTCTGAAACAGTCTGTCTTTAAAGGGCGGGTATATAATAGCGTCCGAAATCTAAACTGTTGTTTGGTTGTGAGATATATCCTCTACGAATTCGGGACGTTCGTCACCCGTACATTCTTGATACTCGCTGCTCAGCTATTACTGCGAATGTTTGGTGAGCCCAACTCATCAACAACGTTAATGTTCGCAGCCGAATGTTGGGCACGATCTACTCCGAGTTGGAAAAACTATACTGATAAATCGTCTCTGATGCCTTCATCATGTAATGAAAATGCCTGCCCAGCTTTGGGGGCTTCTCGGATTGTTTTCTGCCCGCGGACCTGGTTGTAAGAAAGAGCTTGGAGGTTAAACAGTGACTTGGGGCAGGGGAATGAAGAAGCTAATAGAATGCCTATCACGTGTAGAGCTGCTTCGGCTGCCAGGTTAGGGTGGTAAGGATCAAGAGGATAGCTGGTTTGTTTTTCTTATGGGCACTGCTCGAAACCGAAATCAGCGACGGGAGTGAAGTCGTTCTTGTTGTGATCAAAAGGAACAAAATATACAAAAAAGAAAAAAAGAATCTGCTGTTTGTCTGGTTGCTCTGCTTACTTTTTTGACTTTTTTCCACTCTCACTCTGTCTACTCCCTACCTTTCCCCAATGCATCTTATTTTGATTCGAATAAAGTCTAAAATCAGACGGATGTGAAAAGTACATACACAATATTTCAGTGACTGAGTGATTAGCTTCTTAACCGAGTAGTTAGGCTAATCCTGGGGTCACTCAATCGCTCATTTAGTGACACTTATCCGATCGATCGTCCACCCTTCATGCAGTCACGTCATTGTTATTATTGTGTTTTGTTCTCCACATTACACAGGTACCTGAAAATTTCATCACTGAACTTCGTCTTACAAGATACAGGTGCAAAAGCTGTCATTGGTTTTGTAGCTGCAGTAGTAATCCGCGTTGTAAGCTCCCTGCCAGGTTGTTTTATATTGTGTTCACATCGCCTCACTGGGCTCACTTACCGTTGGCCCGTCGCGGTAACCGAAAGGTTCTTTTCTTTTACGCTTAATTTCACTATCTGCACTGTTAGCTGCTGGTGCGTACTACGGCAGACAAAGTGCATCCAGAATTCTCGCAGACAATTGGGGTATCATAAGGAGGCTTGATTAATTCAAAAAATGCCACTGTATCGAGATTTTAACTTTTTCTGGCTTATATAATCTCAGTCGTACACTTCGTAAACACGAAAATAGTATAGAACATCCTAAGATATCCTTTGCCATCCCCAAAGAATGTTATCATTTCATCTACAAGAACATCTGCGGTACATTAGACAAAGCTCACATTCTTTGAAAGTCTTTCATCAGAAGAGCGAAATTTGTCTTTTGTAGTTTGCTAGATTATTCATCCACCGTTGACTCTGGGCCGCATTTCCTTCTATCCAGCACACTGAGGTCATTTGGTTGTTCTCTTTATCTCATTGAATGGCTCCATTAATTTCCACTCAATCATCCTATTGTTAAATTTAAGAAACTAACGGTCGATGACATCAAGTATTAGCTCCGGGGCACTGAAAAGTGTAGTTCTACCGCTTTTCTTTCTACAGCTTACATTAATGGCATACCTATAAACCTTCTTGTAGATCTATTCGAGCAAGCTGATGCTATTCATACTTCCATCTTTGCTTCTAATTATTCAGAACTCGCACCATATAACTGTGACATTTCTGACATCATCACATTCATCGCGTAATCCAGGATGTGCCCCAACCCTAGTGAATTTGTCGGAACTAGTCCTGTCCCAAACCGTTCATCACTACCATCCCACAATGCTTACAGGGAAAGCAAAACAAAGGCAAAGTCATGTGATGTAATAGTTGCCCGTGGAAGTAGTCTCAGATGGTCATTACATAACCTGTTCCCGCACATTGTAAAACCTTTTCGATCACACAAGACATTGGCATCATTTTCCCCGGTTAGTCACTAGGCCGGATTTCGTTCAGCGCCACGTTCTCAATATTCACGATTGTTGCTGTCCAGTGTTTTTGTCGGATCTGACGACGGCTGAATTTAAACTGATGAGGCCAGGTTTGCAGAATCTTTTGTTCGCATTAGCAACATTTGGAATGTCCCTGTTGACGCCTGGTTTAAATTCGCAAATGATGTGCATCGAGTCTTTAAACAATGGCTTGTTTGCAGACATATTGCATTGCCCCACTCAGTCCACGTAACACCTCAGTCTAACCAACTGATCGGAAACAGAAATTTGTTATCGCTTTATCTTCCCCGGCTCCCAATGAACAAGGTAACGGCTCGGTGTAAACTCTCGAATTCACTTTGTACTTAACCAATGTTTTGTACCTCGTTCCAGGTTTTGATAATTTTTTGACGACGCTGCAATGGTATTTTTCTTGTTTTAACTGAAATCTTTGTGCAGCACTTGCAAACAGGCAAGTATAAAACAACTTCGGAGCATTTGCTAGCATTACTATTGTCATCTGAACTGCCTACAGTCATCACATTTTTTCATTTTTTACGGGCAGCTTTGTTACCCCAGTCTTCTTAAGAAAACCTTTCATAACGTTCAGGTGATCATGCTTTGTAATCACTTTTGAGTTTTTGGTTTTACGACAATGGATTTTCCACGAAGACTGGAGGTTAATAGGTGAGTAATAGTTGTTATAGTTCATGCATAAAATGTTCTCTGATGTTTCAAAAGACTCGATCTTCGGAAAAGTCGTACTGATATTCATCGGACACGAGTGCAGTACAATAATGAGCACGCACAAATCGTGCACAAGATAGTCAAGACTGTAAAATGGTTATTACTGCCAGATAATGGATGAAGAATCAATTTGCTAAGTGGACCAGGCACCCTGTATAACTCAACACAAGGAAACAACGCAAACTGGAATGATTCAGACAGACCGACAGGCTTCATAGAATCTGTTCTACCGGTCTGAGCTTTATTATGTGGGCGGACAACAGATACAGAAAAACCGTACGAAAAAAAAACAATCAGCTGGTCCACAAGACAAACTTAGTTCAGAGTATTGCATGTCAGAAGATTCTAAGACAGATCAGTCAAACATTGCTTACCTTGCGCTATGGGTGCGTATGTGGACTTACCTATCAACTGAGCTTGTTGGATTGCGTCTGAATCGGTTCCAAATAGACCAGAGAATTCAGCGCAAAGGAAAATCACACTCTACATTTTCCAGTGAACTGCTTGCAGAACTCAGTGCAGCAAAAGAAGGAACAATATAAATGCAGTGCAAATCAAGACAGGAAACGGTTCAAAATATCATCCACCTTTGGCAGATCTAAAGGCATGAGAAGGAGAAGAACTGTTGAATTGATTCCCTGCCGCCTTATTAGGCACTCGCTGTAATGTAAGCGCAATAGATAATATTTGAAAAGAACAGAAAACATATGGCCTAAATGACAAGAGAAGCCTGGAATAATGTATCGCGCAAAAATAATAAATGACTATACCTGTAATAGTGACAGTGATAGTTAGAAGGTAGAACTTTTTTAAAAGTACAGGCAGAAAAATATTGGTAGAAATTTGCGTTCGTGAATTTCAAACCGGACCTCTTTCATCCAAGTGCAACTCGTGGAGAACATGTAGTAAAAAAGAACAACAGCGAAAACAGAAGCCGTGCACTTCAACACATACATTAGCTAAACATAATACTTTTGAAAAAGCACTCAGATGATTCATATTGACAAATGGACCTATTCTGGAAACCTTCAGTATCCAAGTATAAAGACACGACAGGTGTCAGTTTACATGTAGGGTAAAAAAACCTTGTTTCCGTAATTCAAATTGATGTGTTGGACTATACGTTGCATGAAAATGGTCTAAATAGCAGATCAAATATTCTGCTGTGTAAATCGATTTGTTCAGGTAAATCATATCTAAGTAATGAGACGTTTCTGTTGTCGTCGGCCCATCTATCCTCTTGGCCACATTCAATCCTAAGCAGCTCCTGCAGTTACTGTCTTTCGTTATTCAACTTACTCGGGTCTCTAGGGGCATATCCCCCTAATTATTAATGCATCGATAAAATAGAATATTTATACGCATTCTGTATCTCATGACTGCTTACACAGCCATTTTAAATGGTGTGCGATTAGCAGACCGCATTGTTAATTGCAGACTCCGGCATGCCGAAGTGCTCCTCGACTTCCGTAAATTCTTCCGCTCGAGATAGTGAGCATTATTCCAAATAAATTACCTCATCTGAAAAATATTTCTCCCCGTATGATCCAGGGTGCCGTTCGGGCGCGCCGTCGGACTAGCTGCGCAGAAGACAGCATCAGATTGTGAGTGATACATCCTGCTCCGACCACATGATTAGATCCGCCCCATTTTGAGTGAATACTGCGTAAGATTATACCAGATCGGCAAGATTATTTTCCCTAAACACAAGTCGGTTTTTATTATTTATTCAAGGAAACATTTGGTTTCTGTTACGTAATTCATTTAGCGGATTTGAGTAATCGATCATTTAATTTGTTTGCCTCTCATGATCAATGCTAGGTTCATCTTTGAAAACTTGAAATCATTACAGCCTCCGTTTCACGTGACCTGTTGGCAAATATCACTCAGAGTATGTACTGATTTGGTCCGAGACAAATAAGTATAATCAGAAAATCCCATTTCCCCCCTCCTTTGATCACAGTCTTGGAAAGATGAATCAGTCACGTTCGTACGCTGTGATGGCAGTCAATTCGAGTGATCACAACGCTTGGATTCACGGGGGATTGGGTCCAGGTGGACGAGTGAAAAATTCGTTACTTCGTCTAACTTCAGTTGAGAAACTAGATCAGTGAATTGTTTGTCGTCATACGAAAACCTCATCCTGCATGACGCAGTTCATTTTACTTTTCGGTACAGTGCCTGAACGCGATCAATTACTTTAGATAAATAAAAAATGCAGTGCAAAATCAGAGCTGCCTATCGCTTATTTTAAATTTACTCATCCTACCTGCTGCACAATTCATGAACAGAGCAGTTGAGTGAAAAGAAGCTGGTACTTTTCCCATACAACAGAAAATCCTTTGGAAGTAAATCAGAAAAGATTACGCGCAGTGGTGTGTATTTGAATAGTGGCACCCTGTTAAGTTTATTCGTTTACAACGAATGCACCTTCACAAGTCATCTGCTTAATGATGCAGTCTAAGAAATAATCAAATCCGAAATGAGACTTCATCACGCAGCTAAACAAAGTGTCTATAGAAATAGTAATAGTGTTGTCAAAGCCAACAAAAGCTCAGAAATTATTTCATTAATGTAGATGACTTGTTGATCTCTTGATTTTTGTTCATTCGATGTCTTGGCTGGTGTCTTCCTAGGACCCTGTCGACCAAACCGGCTTTGGTCACACGAGGATTTATCGTCAGGTGTGACTAGCTAATTCCCTTCAACTACTCATGAGTAACAAGAAACAGTTTCCTGTCAATTTGTTATGCTGCGCTCGCTTTTGAGTGAATTTTGTTGTCACATATGCCTCTATGTCACCCAGCAAACTCAGACGAATGTCACTTTGCTGGAATGATAAAAAATGGGAGAAACATTGATAATTATAAATAATTCGTTGATATGGAACACATTACATATCAGAATTGGTGTGCAATTCACTTAGTGAAAGTTTGGTATGCGAGCCAAATGTGGGACAACAGTTTTACGAAGGTTACTACACGTGATGGATTATTAGCCAAAAGCAGAATATACTCTTGGGTGCGATTCACAGATGAACATGTAGGAGTTCGGTCGGTTGGTTTTGTCAAAGAGTATTTTATGGGCAAACCTAATGCAAGATTTAATGCGACTATCAATAAGCATGGTGGTCAGCTGCTCTATGAAGATTAAAATAACTCTATTGACTGTCGTGAGCTCTTGCTTTGGAAAGCTGCTGTGCAGTTTCTTACCTCTTTTGTGCTCTAGAATTCACTGAAATCACTGCCGAAATATATCATTACCATAAATGTACCCGGCAGTTCATGTTGCAGATGAGTGGTTTACACATTGGAAACCCGCTCGGTCTGACTGGATCTCGAATTGATGGTCTGCTCCAGAATTACCGAAGACTGAACGACACATCTGACGGTAGGTACACTGCTCTCAGCCACGGCAACCCTAACGAGATGACTGCGCCTATCACCTCGAGAATAAGCGCCTGCTTTCTGTTTCTGAAATTTCAGGACTGAACCGGCTTACTTCAACTAAAGGAACATCCTGAACTGGACCAGGGTGATCAGGAATGCCTCGGCCCCAGGTGAAGGCTCGCCCATGCACGTTGGCGGGTTGAGCCCTGCGATGATCCCTAATCGGGATCGCTCGAGCGCATATTTTTGCCAGTGAGGGCAAACTCGGACGATCTCCGAATTTAGGCTGGCGGTGGCCAAGCGGCTAAGGTCGTGGCGTTTGGACATGAAGGCCACAGGTTCAAATCCTCCCCAGCCATCCAACTTCCCCACTTGGCAGTCCTCTGTATTGGCCACGGCCCCCTTCCTGAAAAGTGATGTACATTGTTATTTCATTAATAGAGGAAGCAAAAGATAAAAGATGAAAGCACCATGACTCGATGTCCCCATAGCTGAATCAGTTTTTTATTTAAACAAAGTCGCTTACTTTAGGTAGGATAAATATACTTACCGAATGATTTCGTCCGAAAGCAACTAACCAACGTGAGACTGCAAATAAAAACGTAAGTCTTGAAAGGATATTTGTGGATACTGAGTTGTGGGTTGTGAAACCGCATGAATTTATCAAGGTGAAATGGAAGCCGCCACATCCTGCTGACACACAGAACAGCAAATTTCGCTACTTTGTAACGGCTTCCACGTATTTGATAGAGTCCAGTCTAGAATGATTTATCATCTACAAATCATCTTTCCCGAAAAATATTGGGAAGAGAGGGCTTAGAAGCACGTCGAACACTTTGACAGTTCAACCCGAGACCAGTTAGGGCAGAAAAGAGTTCATTGGTCGAAACGTTTTTCTAGCCCGTTGAAATTAGCGTTATCACAAACGAATTGGCAAAAGGCTGTAAATTTTGAAACCAGAGTTGCCTGTGAGTGCCCACCAACACAAGAGACGGCGTTCTCAATCGCAGGGGTTTGCTTAGAATGAAAACGGTTCGTGAACAGAAACGACGGGTGTCGGTTAGCATAAAAACTAAGAGACCGGTTCACCGTGGATATCAGCGTTTCGGACTTAGGATCGATCTACTGCAGAAGTGGTGAATGAAGATCGTTTGGGTTCGCTATGGAGAATTTTCAAGTGCTATATTAAAACCTAATGCTGTCAGTTGCCTCATGGTCCCAGCTAGGTAAATTCGGATGAGAAGTGTGTTTAAGTCTGCTGTCAACTGTATTTTCCCCATCAGTTCAAATTAACTGGCTTGATTCCATGCCATTTCGAGGGCTATTTGGGAACTGTGTCAAACTTGTCGGATTTATTTCAAAAATATTCTAAATTTCGTAAGGACATGTCCTTACCACAAGATCTGGCAAGCGCTCACCTGCTTACATATTTTAGCACAGTTCAAGAATAATCAGTTCTCCCATTTAAGTTGAGTCATTTTTGAGATGTTTGCAAACTAGGTCTCACCGCGCCAGGTGAGGGATATTCTCGTGTAATTTTGACGTTTTTCGGGTTAACTGCTTCATAATTACAAAATATTTTGATAAATTGCCTGTCTTGGGGAACGTTCACTGATGGACCATTAAGACTGTTTCGTCATAAAAGTTCGGGCTACGATGTTCAACGAGACTAACCGGTTTACAACGTTGGGAAAATCGGTCCATAAAAAATGACTCAACTGAACTGTTCGGGCGAAAACTTAGTTAAGTCAAAACTTTTGATTACTGTAACCGCTCCACCAGTTTTTCCGAAATTCTAGTCGTTAAGTTTAGTAACCATATTGCAAGCAGCTCAATACTAGTTAGAGTAAAATCGTCAGCGCGTGTGCGCAGTTGATAATGGGTGCATGTATTCAGATTATTTTATTGGCTTTTCCGTCGAACCATGCCAGAAAATTTGAGCTTGAATCCAGATTTTCGTTTTCTCTACCAACCTTTTATCCCCGAAAATTGACATTTTATGCTTTGAGCTTTTCATTGCAATTGTAGTTTAATCACGTTCGGTGAATCAGTTCCAGAGATGCACCGGTGTGAAAAGTCAGATGGATTACTATGCGCTGCTGGTTTCACATTCGGTCTTTTCCGTTATCTGAACTGCGTGCTCGTCATCCGACTTTAAACATTATTAAATTCAATTATGTCCATTGACTAAATTACTCACACTGCATCGGGGCGCCCGAGACTCTCTCATTGACTTCGTGTTTATTTGACCCAGGATTTCAACCGTACATCTTACTTGATATTCAGCCATGGAAAGGGGTACACATCACGAAGTCTTGCAGATTGTTTGTTTTCTTACCTTCGCGTAACTACTTTTCGCCTGTATTATCTGTTCTGGCCATATTTACTGGATTATCTAAATGGCATCTGTTCTTTCTTCAAGTAAAAGTTATACTTTTGACTCTGATACAAGTCGTCGCATGGCTTTGGACGGTCCAATAACCAACTGTTATGCTTTGGAACTGAAATAGCCTTGCAGTTGCTTCAACGTTGCGCTGACTTTATTGATTGTAAATTTAGCCTAAATATATTCAAGAAATTGTTCCCAATTCTACTGGTTCATTGAGATTTAGCCCTCTCTTGAAAAAAGGCCGAAGAAGTCAATTTTCAGTCTAAACGTGGTCGCTTCCGATATACTGTTGTCTCCAGTGCGCCGTCAGTGTTTCGTCCTAATAACATATCCAGAGATGTTGTTACTCCACCCTCCTCTTATTACACGGTAAATATGGTGTCTTCACAAATCCTATTGGTTACCTTATTCCTCTCCGGTATTAGTGCTTTTGATGATGATAACTTGTCACGATTCACAAAGTGATCAAAAGGTCTGACTGAATCCTTAGCAGTACCATGTTTTCCACGGCCTACTTTGGGACTTTAGCAAGAAAGCCGGCTGGGTGCACCCATGACGTTCCCTTGATTTGCTCTTACAATTCAATAATTAATTTAAAGCGTGTCTAACATCAATGACAATAGCTCGCAAAATGTTTCTTTGTTTCTGGGAGTTTGCCCCCAACTTCCTTTTGCCGGATTTCTCTGATTGCTTTCTTTGCCAGATTGAGATCGAGAAAAATGCGGAGCTTGTTGAGGTGAAAAGAACTCATCATAATTTCACTTATTTGATTTTTTAACCTTTTCCAGGAACTGCTGGGTTTGGTTTGCTAAGTGAATTCCTTATTCTCAATCAAAAACTTTCTAACTACCATGAACCTTAGCCTTAGTCACATTTATATGCTCAGATTCATTTTTTCACGTGGACGCGCATTAGTGGATTCCATATAAACATTTGTCAGGAAAAGCAGGAGCGGACCTGAGCACGTGGGTTCAAAACCCAAGTAATGAAATCCCAATAAATTAATCGATTCTGAAATCGAAAATTCCGGTAGACTGCATGAAGGCACCCTCTCGAGAATTTCCAATTGTCATCGGGTGCTGAGTATAATGAAAAGCATACACTGTAGAAATGCTAACCATAGAAAAAGCTACTGTCACTGCTGAGATATGAAAATATGACTTTGGATCAACATTTGATTATACAGCAATGCCATTCCTGGGCAATCGGTATTGAAACCAGTTTGGCTTTCCATCAGAATTGAAGATACTGGAAAATATTAAGGCTTCCCACGTCCAGCGACTGTTCGAGCATTCTTTGTGTGTGTGTGAAAAATGTCTCCAACGTTTGTAGTAGGGCCGGGGTCACTCTCAACCAACAGAAAAAAGCCAGAAAGTCATTTGATGCTGTTTCATTTGGGAATGGGGTGTTGAATGGCATAGTCTCCACATTTGGTAGTGGATTTTGATCGGCATCCACGACCGGTTTTTTATGAAACCATTGCATCTAGATTCATTGTGCATTAACATTTCTGTGATTGTCATGGGTATTTGGGCCACTGAAGTCACGCCTCAAGCTGCAACCTACCGAGTGATCATCAGATATGTAGGGTCTTCAAGCGTTTCATGACTATCCAGTTTTAGCTAGCCGGTGAGAAATAAAAGGAACAGAATGTGTGGTGTTTCCTGACAGAGAACATCGTACTGGATGGGGACCCTGACTACGAGAGAGTAGTTGTGCTCACCTACTGTCTTCAGCCTTGGTGTTTGGTGAGTGCTTGGAAATTCTACGGATTTGATTTATTTTACAAACAGTTAAAACTAGAATTATTTAATTGCTATCCTCGTGAACGAAACCTGGATGCAACAGCAAGAGTATTGTTAGACTCGGTCGATTTGCTGCCTTTCATGCTCCGCTTCGAATCAGGGTATTGGTGTTACTGTTCCAACTAACGAACAATAATGAAACTTGGCCTCTTCTGCCCTTCAGATCGGTTCCTCGGTTTCCGCGAGTAAACCTAAACCCCTAAGCCGTCAGAGATGTATTATGTCTGTAAACATCCCTATTTCCCCAATTCATCCTCTTCCAAATACTAATGAATTTTCCGATTATGTCGTTATTAGTTCAATAACTAACCCTGACTGTCCTGTATTTTGTTCTCGTAGAGATTTTGACGGGTGAATATAAGTCTGTTTGCATTCCTTAGAATGATCAACCCCGACGCCTAGCCCACCAGACTAGAAAATTAGCTCGGTAACTTTGGGAACCTTACTACGACATTCCACTCTGCTCTAAGTCCTTCAGCACTTATCACTGATCGAAGCTCGTTTAAGATGCTCTCTCTAGGGTTACCCGGAGACTAAACACGTGGTCACACAAAAAAATCATGCGCAAATTATCTGTCGACCACACTGTCGTCCAAAAAACATGCAGTTGCTCACAGATGTTACTTCTGAGGGCCTGTACATAGGTCCCCATGGGCAACTTTGATAAACTATTAAAACTGACATTATTCTCATATTACTATATTTATTTCAAAAGAAGGTATTCATATACATGCTTGATTTACTGCCCTTCGGAATTCATCTCTCATACACAAGCCTATAGCCATCCGGTGAAGTTTAACATTAGGATGACCGAAGATTTGTGTTTGAAACATGGGGTCCGAGGAAAAGTCACCTAAGCATAAGAATTACCAGCGCCATCCAATAGGATCAATTGATTCTGAGCTCTATGTTGAAATCTGCAAGTCGTCAGTAGTGCTCAGTTTTCGATGCCCATTAGAATCGGAATATTTTCCCGTCCTTGGTAAACCTGCTCGACCCCGGTTTGGAGTCTTTTAGGTGACAAGTTTACGTTCAGACCTCGAAAACGAAGGTGAATAACCGCTAACAATGGGCTCTAACAGAAGCGAAATTTGAATCTCGCGTTTTCTGAGTAGGAATGTCAGGATGATTTTGGATTCATCAGCGAATGAGGTCGTGTGAAGAGAAATCAGCCAGATAAAGCAAGACCATCCCCACTGGATACTCGAAGTCCAGTCCAGCCCAGTATGAACTCATTGAGTTTTACCGGTATTCTATTTCATGTTTATGGTAGCAGATTCTTTTCGGAATTATTAGTATCCCTATCAAATTTAATTGTTTAGATGATGTAAATCCTATATCAAATGCCTAAATCCCAGTCATAAGTGGCGATTTTAATCAAACTGACATCTTCATGATCGTATTTCCTCAAATTGTACGATTAATCTTTTATTTGTTGTTAGAAGTAGTTTTCTGCTTCACCTCATTTGAAAGTCTTTAATTTCTTTGTATTGGTCAAGCGACCAGTAGAGCGGATTTCAACCTGAACATCGGGAGTTCGAAATCTCTCATCTCTGGTCAACATCTGCCAGCTGGTAGTCCTGCACTGGCCACGGCTCTCTTCCTGTAATTACCGTACACTGTAATTTCATTTTTAAAGAAAGTGAAAGAATCGATAACAAATAAGAGATTTATGCCTTTCCAAACCTACGTACAGTTGCTATCAAACCTCTGGAACCAGTAGAGTGACCTGTGATCCAGTTGGTCACTTTAAGATTGCGCAACATGACATGACATACGGAACCGATAAGGCGAGTAATAACTTAAGTAAACATGCATCCTCCATCAACGGTTTCGGGACTCTTAGGTTTGTAAGGTGAAATGTAACAGCCAATCCGTGACGTTATCGTAGCTGTCGAGAAGTACTTGCATACGAAACCTAATTCGCTTACCAATCACCAAAGCAAGATAGTGACCAAAAATGGATTATTCTTAAGTGCACGAAAGAAATTACTAGATCACCGAAGGGGGTTTTGCGTCATAATCGTAGCAAATCTTTTGGACCAAACTTATACGAAATACCGGAACAACTCACAATCAGCAGAAAACAATTTCTGTTCGAGGGTGATCTCATGATAATCGCTCAGTTTGAATATTCTGTGACTTTTACACAACCATCTAGTAGAAATGGCACAAAAGGTCTAGAGTGGGTTGAGATCTTACTTCCAGGATAAAAATCCAGATTTCTTTTAGAAGTTGCAAATCGCTTCATAATTCGACTGCTAGAATACTACCCCTCTGTGTCTCTGTATAGATGCGTATGTGTGTTTACGTGCAGACCGCGCACTTTAACATCAATGTAACATGCTGTTTCATTTCTGTTATTTGAAACGGCCAGCTCATTGATATGCAAGCGTTAAAAACCATAGCTCAATGGTCCATGATGGACTGGACTGCCTGGCTAATTCGTTCATATTGAACTCTTCATGGAGTCAATTCGAATGGCTTATTGAGCAAATCAATAGAAAAGGCGCCATGTGGTGCATGTAGAAATATAGACCGACTTTGTGGAAACCAATGTGATGGACGAGTACATGCCCGTTCTTCAGCGGTAAGGGACAAGGGTTCACAAAGTTGGCATTACCCTGCCGGGAGAATATTGCAGCATGCACGGGGTCATTGCTACTCTAAAAGTGAATCACAAGCTTCCTGATCTGAGATAAGAAAAACTGGAAACCAAACTCATGGGCTGAAGCCCAGTAAGTTTGACGATCAATATGTGATACTTACACAGAGAATTAACCTGGCGGTGTACAGCCAGCCCGTTGTAATAGACTGACAATTCGACCGATATTCAGTATTTTTCACGCTCGATACAGCCCAACTTTGAGGAATTACCAGCTAGTGAGAGAAAAACAAAATAGGAATTCTTCACACTGAACTACCGCATATAACGGCAACAGTACAGCGGTTGAGTCCGGCGGTAACTGATAAGCCAGTAACATCCTGAGCCCCGTTTTGGACGACCCTGATGTAGAGATTGCCAACTGAATAATATCACTTTTTACCTTATACACCAAATGAATTTAATATGCATTCCATTAGCGTCCGGGAAATTACCGCTTTCAAGCAACAAACGTGGCTGGTGGAACATGAAGATTTAAGGTATGGTATGTTTTAAGGCGAACATAACCCCAGATTTGTGCGTGTGTGCTTTCATACGAGCTAATTTAGAATGTAATAAAATCGCTCTATTTAAGGCAGCGGCTTTACTAAATTCTGGTGGAACGTAACTTGAGTTTCTTCCAGAACAATTAACATAATATTGTAGTTAATTCTAATGAAATTCTAGTAGTATATCCACCGCCATGGCAAAAAATTTTCTTATTCGAGATGCATTTTATTGATTTCTATTGAAAAGATCCACCATATTTCACTCAGTCCAAAGCGAACAGCTTGGACTGATATATGACAGCTGCACCGTTTTCACAAGAAATGTACTGTAGAAACAGTTTTTACTGAAAATCCATTGGATCGCCCTTTGCCAAATATTAGTCGTCTACATGAACTTGTCGTTTGGTTAACGCTTTTGGTACTTCCTGCACTTGTGCGGTACTATTGTTTGTCGTGCTTTGTTGTGCTCTAGTTACTTAGCTCGTGTTTATTTAATCGAAAAACATTTTCAGTTTTCCTCTTGACATAAAGAGGATGTATGCAATTTTAGCTACTTTTTCCGACCGATCTTGCAAATGGACGTTTGTCATTAGCTTATCTCTCCAAATCCGATTTTTCTGTTCCTTCAAACCGATTGCGTCATTTGCCCCCTTGAGACCTTCTTGTTACTTCGTTGCGTTTTGATCTCGTTCATTTTGAAGCCTACGCTTCAAATTTACGCTGAATTTGGGTTTTAAATACTGCTTACACCACATCCCATGTAATGCTCTTACACAGCACCCACCTCTGCTGGTATATTTTGGAGACAAGTATTAGTTTTATATATGTCTGTGTATATATATATATACATATATAAGCAGGAAGTAGTATCTGCATGCATAGACAAAATTTGTCCGGAAGCACACGACCGGTTTGGCGGTTATTGTCTGGGGCATTCTGCCCTCGTTCCTAAGGTTGGCTCAGCCCAACTGACAAAGAATTATCAACGAATCACAGTTGTGATTCTTCTGTGGACTCTTAAACGAAGCGCTTCAATGCACACTCCTGATGCCACAGATTCGATTCTGGTGGGAAATATACATATATATATATATGGAGAACAAATTGGCAGTTTAGATTTGGTAGGACCGCATTGGTTACGATAGCCTCTTCATCTTCGGGACTTCTAAAGCCTGGATGATGACCAATCATTTCATTTTGGGTTAGGCATTTTTAAGAATATTTTGAAATTGACTAGGAATGGGTTTGAGCTCCTTGTTAGGCAAATAATTGAACTTGAATGTAACATGTCTAGGAGCCATTGAATCTCGTCCGTCCGAGACAAGTAAAAGTGCACAATTTTGGCTATAAGAAATGATTTCCTGATTAATTTTGAAGGGCCATGATTCGGATACGTAGACGACTTTGTGAGGATTACCATCACTCCCAACAGTTCCGGGACATTAATCTATCATATTTTTGAAATTTGCCTTCTTTATGTCTCACTGATGCACACATATTGAACAGAGTTAAGAGGCGGCTATCACAGAACAGCGCTCTGCTAATTATAAGCAAATATATGCTTTCTGTTCATTAGTTACATTGACGATTATGGGCAACAGTGCGGCTGATAACAGTTCCCTAGTTATGGGGGAAAATTTACATTGCATAGATGTTGGAGTTTATTGACAAGAGACTTATATACCTTAGCAAAGGATAGGTAACTGAATACTCTTTATAAGTTAGTCAGATGACGATCGGGAGTTGGCATTAGAAGAATCCATCATGCAGGTCAGCAAGATTAACAAAGCACATCGAAGTTTTTATTTCAACTTGTGTAGCTAGTACATGATTTGAACGAAATAAAGAGGAAATTTGTGCAATTAGACGAATGGAAAGAAGAAAAATGTGACAAAATTGCTTTAGAACTGTGAGCTTCGTCAAACTCCACGTGTGGCAGAACTGTTGCGTCCGAGAAAATAATGAAACTAGACATAGCACCAAAACAATGCCTTTCACTAAAGCTCTGGGCTTCCCTAGTTACGGCAACATTTATTCGAATACAGTTAACGCAGTCCACCAGCATGCAACTTGGGAAAGCTTCTGTCAACATCATAGATAAAATATTTCCTTGCTTGATTGACTGCCATTTGGAATACAACTTTTATGTACAAACATCGGGTCATCCGGTCAACCTTTCACGGTCTACGCAGCCTGCCTAAATAGTTCAATAATACTTGGAGATTTTTCAGGTGTTTACCAGCCTCTGGATGTTCTCAGCACTCGATCTGTCTCAGACGCGAACTTCTCGCTTACAGAACTAACCGCTGTTGCAGAGGTTTAAATTAGATCGCCTCATCGCTAGACTGAGTCTCACGGTTTACATATGATGTACTCGCTTCTGTGTATATCGTCTAAAAACTATGCACATTTTACCAAGGGCCAAAAGAAACCTGAGATTGCTAAACTTTAAGGAGTAGCGACTAAAAGGACTATGATCAAAAGCTGCTGAATGAGGGGAAATATTTTGGTCTCCGAATTTTGACACCTACCACGATCATCTTGTAAAATGTGAGAAAAACTCGTAGAGTAATAATCATAGCACATTATGCTAGGTTGCTCAGGATTTCGACTAAAACACGATTACCGTTTGTTAAAATGCATGCTAAATATGGAACACTAGAGTTCCTATTGATATTGATTCTGGAGGGTATGGAAAGAAAATTCGATGATGTCGAAACATGAGAGTGACATTCTGAAAGACCGTTGTGCAGAGAATGTGTGGCATCAGAAAAAATTTTGTGAGCAAATTTCTCACATGCTGAGAAGTGATTACATAGATTTAGGAACAGTTCAGCTAGTGGTATGAAAGACACGCGGCTAATAATTGAT
>LUCM01004876.1:254808-281224 GCA_008360955.1 Fasciolopsis buskii
GGCGATATCCGGGTTCAGCCACGATTCTGGTATGCAGATGACGCACGTGTGAACATGGATCGGTGATTGAAGTGCGAGGGACATATCCTTACGTCTTCATAAATAGAGAACGGATGGTAATACTCAACAATGGCGGAATGGGCATCTTGGCCGAAAGGTTTCATTTGAGAGCTACCCGTCAGCCAGAACAAGTACCTCTTCTAGATGGATGAGATCGTTGAGGTGCAGCAATGCGTGATCCCAGTCCATGTTGAGAAACGATACGGTTTGTAAATAACAATAACTGGGACTGATTGTAGCGGCGAGCGGAGACCATAATCGAATCAGATATCCTTCAAGAAAACTACGAAATAAGGATGACACAGAACTGAGGCACAGCCGGTCAAATTGCGCGACTGGGAAACAAACGGAAATCTCTAGCAGGGGAAGATCGCTAGTATGATAAACTTACTTAAATCGCTAATATCTGTAAGCGACAACGCACTATCTCATAGAGCGAGCACTTTACTTTTGATGCTGGCGAGGTGAGACTTGTCCCATGTTGGCCCAGCTTTCCGGATCTGAACTCACATTCAGTCTCGTGTTATTGTAATAAAAAAAATGTTTTACTTTTGTGTAACTTCCCATATCTTACCGGTATGGGAAATATGCGGACAAAATCTTTCCTACTGACCGCAGATAGCTTGCTCAAAAAGGTTGGGTTATTGTTCCCTCCAAAGGAAGGGATAAAAGATTCTGAACAATACATCATCTAGTTTATTACAGCACGTTATCAACAGTTTTTTCCCTATCATTTTTGTTAAGAAACGGTACTACAGAAATCCACCTTAAGAAGAGCGCCATTCAAAGTTGCGGGCCTTTTGGAAAACGCCCTTTTCTCGATGTCAGACAGACATTCAATACAAAGCATATGGTGCATATGATCAATCGCAATATATCTCAAAATCACGAGATTTTCTTAAACCGAATTCCGAAAAAGTGATCTCATCAACGTCATCCCTTCCAGTTACATACCGTAGACAAACTTGGCCTCTGTTTTGTGACTCAAATGTCCATTTTCTGGGTCACGAACTCCTGTGCTTGTATGTATGCGGAAAAATGTGTAAACAAGCTAAATAACCGAAAACGGTGTAGTTCTCTCTCTGTGCGTGTGTGTATGTGTGCCACTGGGACCAGGTGCCAAGTGTCGAAAAAGAGAAAACAATTTGAAAAATCCGTTGTTTACCACAATAGTTTTCACATTAAGACTAGTGTTGCGATTGCGGTACAACGGCGCATCTGAAACGGCCCGGATCACATGGGGTGAAGCAAAATAAAATGTCCAAAATCAGTTCAGCGCGTTTTTCCCTCATCACCTGATCTTACTCGTCTGATCATCTGATGACATAGTTGTATAATACTTCGAGTTGCAAGAACGAATTTGTCCTTTCGTCCACTCAGGATACGACGCTAGCTTTGGGAAATTTCTTGGAGTGAACATCATATCTGTGCATGCTGCAGAAAGTACTGCCCACTACTCCAGTTTGTCACTCCTTTATGGCTTTGAAGGTCAGCCGTCAGTTTTTGAATCGCCTCTGCTTTTGGAAGCAAGAACGAATGCACATCTAGCAAAGCAAGGGATTGGTCAATTCAATTCATTCATCTCGACTAGCCGCTAATTGTTTAGGCCTGTGTTATGGTCACTTGTGCAGATACTGTTTGGAAGTAGTAAAGAATCAGCTAGAAGGAAGCTTTCACTAAACGACATACAATGCAATGAACCCGGATTGCTGGAACACAGCGTATAAGAACATGAATCTACATGTGCTGAAGAGAAGATTGTGAATGGGCTATAGTGGTGCGAATGGGGATCACTGGTCATGCTTGAATGTGGTTTGAAATCCTAATCCGTTGTCACACCCACATCATCCATCTACTTCAAAGGTTACTTAAATTAGGTCCGGTAAAACTTGTTTATCTCTAAATTTATGGTTATGATAGTGGTTTGATAAAAATGTAGGCCACGTGCTATCATTCCCTCGGATAATAACATCCTAATCCCTAGCATGAATTCTAGTTAAGTCGACTTCTAACGTACCATTGCAAGATAGAGAAGTTCGCAGCAAGAAGTTATCGTCTTCGACTCTGATAAGTTCCCGTCAGGTGTACTGGTACTCGTGTGGCTTACAAACTAATACTCGAAGACTAAGGAAATTTTTCAACAAGCAAACGATGAGAATTCGTCCACACGAATGTTATACCTGCTTGTTGTTGCCTTTTATCGCATCGAATGACACTAAGCGAGCAAGCAACTGATCATCAGTAGGCAAGCGGATGAGGCCGTTGTGTTTGAACTTAAAGATCAGAAATTTGGACTCTCCTACCACCGCACAACGTCTCCATAAGAGGCGGCTTTCTTCTAGGTATATTGTTTGCGTTTCACAATAAACAGGGTGCGAAGAGGTAATTATTGTTTTATTCTCGCTACTAATTTTAGAAGTAGTGGCAATAGAAGTACCAATAGGGTAAACAAACAGTCTGGGGTGGGAGTTACCAAACAGTGGTATCTCTACCTAAAAGTGAACAACATAAAGCGGCAACAAAGAGGCATCGGTTTGATCTCATTTTGCATTGGTGACAATCGCAGTCACTTTGACGGCAAACTGTCGTCCGCTATTTGATTAGTTAGAATTGCAACAGAGGGCCAAAAGATCAATAGATAATTAGATTGATATGGTTATGTGCTAACAAGTTTTATTATTAATCCACCTGCAGCCATCTGCAGACGATTAGGATTGTCTGGTTTTAACGGTCATGCGAAAACTGAAACTAAAAGTTCAAAGATAACCAGTTCATGGAAATGAATGATTCGCACATTTATAGGCTTGAATTTCGTTAAACGTGGGCCTTTTAGCGTCCTTTCCGGAAGAGTAACAACCCTATCAAAAGTCCAGTTGCAATCCAAGTTGTCAGTGCATCCTCTGATGTACAGCAGATATTTGCTGGCCTCTTGAAGCTTCTGTGTTCGTGTTAAGGCTGTTCACGCTTCCGGTCATTGTTTTTATCACTGTTGCTTTCAGCTCTGTGTATTTTTTCCCGATAACATCAGCCTGTCTTGCTTTCTCCGCATTCGACCCCAAAAGAGTCATCAACTGGCATATTCCATAGATAATATGCTATTCGAGTGTCGTTATTATTTAAGCTCCACTTGATTCTCCCATGAGATTGCAAATACTCCGCAGTCTGAATCTCTCTGCTCGTGATCGTCGACCGCTTGTTGTAGTGCGTAAGACCACTGGACTCAGCAACAGTACTCTCGAAAATGTCATTCACGAACGAATTCATGATAGATATCGCCTTCGAGGAGATACCAGTATCGGGATGAACCTGCCGCAACACCTTTTAGATGTAAATAGCATAGATCTCCTTCCTCCTGCGCTTCTTCTTGTTAACCTTCGGCACCTTCATCTTCGATGCCTTCTTCCAATGTCACGTTCAAACCTGTTGAGTGTTGCTTGTGTCAAAATTCACCATATTCTTTCTCAAATCAATAATATCCAGTCGTACCATTTATTTGGTGTTTTCTTTCTTTGTAATTTTTCCACTTCTTTCTGAGCATTGTTCACCGTAGATTTAGGGAAATTCAAAGTGCTTAGCTTTCATTTCTGTGCAGAATCTGACCATCTTAATAAGTTGCTTTTTTTGAACGAACTTCTAGTAATTCCGGACCTCCGTTTTTGGGCATCGCATTCAGAGTTTGCGTATGCTTTCTTCTCACCCTCGGATCCTTTTCGGTTGAAGACAACATGAGGCCAGGAGGCTGATACCAATTTGGATTCCACTGACTATTCATCCCCCTTCCCCAAGAACCGTACACTGTGAAACCATTTTCAGCCTTCCATATTCCATCCTTCCTCTAACCCAGCCACTTCGCAACTTGAAATCTAGAAGCCTGTTGTTCTTTTTGCATTTTACTGCAGAACATTTTACATCCAGTAGTTTTATTGACTATATGACTTGCTCCGTCTACTGAAATCACCAGTTGTTGTGGATTAAAACAGAAAAATTACGAAATATTGGTTATGATAGGACGTATTCACAGCATTGCATTTCCTTATCGTCACAACAGTTAAAAACCATACAGGTGCGTTATGAAACTTCTTTTCATTGCTAGTTAGAACTCGTTATCGTAATTGCTTTTAAGTTAGTCACAGCAAAATCAAAGTGTCGTAAATAATTTATCATTACTTACATGAAAATCAAATCTGGTTATTCCATGCACTTTATTAGTTTTGTCGTTTTGGAATAGTGTTAAGTGAAAATTAGAGAATCCTATTAAATTTGCAGCACCGAGAGAGCTAGAGAGAGAGAGAGAGACGCAGGTGCTACCGGGATGTGCGGAAATCTGATTTTGTGCAACGCGTTAACTAACGCGTTTGGGCAGGGTTAAACATCAATTCCCGAATGAATTACCAAAAAATATGGAGCAGCATCAAGTGAGAGGAGCGCACCATGAAAAAAGGATAAATACATCGAAACAGAAAGGCAGACAGAATTCGAACAAAAATGCACATGTAATTATAAGCAGCTGTACATATTTATCTACTTATTTATGCACTCGTTTCCATCTAACTAGCTATATAATTATTTACCTATCAATCAGTCTCGGTGTCTATCTAACAGTCTATCAATTTATCTATCTGTTTATCTATTTATCAAACAATTATGGACATATCCATCTATCTGTCAATCTATCTATCTATTTATTCATCTATCTGACTCTCTGCATATACATCAGTCTGTTTATCCGGTACTGGATTGTTCACTGAGCTGGGCAATTTGATTGCAAATGTTTCATCACCAACCCAGATGACATCATCAGTGCCAAGACTTTGTGGCGACCGTCTGGTTGCTATCGTCCGCTTAAATGGGTCACAGTCTTTAGTTGATGTTGCTGTGGATGAGGTGGTAAGGTACGGATGCTGTCCATTTGCTTTGTTCATCTTTGTCTACTGTTGACATGTGGTGGGCTGAATCACCGTCCGTTTCTACTAGCTTGTGCTGATTGGTCCCTTGGTCGGATCGGTAGGCATAAGTGACCCAGCTCGACGTGTTTGTTCATCGATCATTCCGAGGAGTACCAAGCCTCGAGAAATTCCCTTTAATGCTTTAGTCTACCCTGGGAGACGATCCGCACGTCTTCGAAGTCGAACTTGTGACATTCTTGGTCTTCGTGAATTGAAATTAGGGAGAGTGGATCGTGCTTTCTTGTTGCTGATCGGTGCATATAGATCCGTGTCTCGAGTTTCTTTCCGATTTGTCCAGTTTACTGTTTTTACAGTCTTTGCAGTCGATTTGATGGTCAATTTTAGTTCGATTCTTTTCAGCTATCGCTTCTTCGGTCTTCAATAAAAACTTTAGTAGGGTTCTTGTTGAATTGTACGCCACTCCAGTTCCATGGGAATTGCGTAACCTTGTTGTCATTTCAGAGATACGGCAGGACGGTTCGTGTTTTGGTCTGCCCGACGATTGTCTCTCGATACTATTTTTTGTTGATGCTTCGTCAGATGAGGCTTCGTGTTTGCCCGTTAGGCAGAAACATTTGAACCAGATGTTCTTCTTCTTGTTTCCTTCGCTCTGCATTACTGCATTGGAATTATGCTCTTTTGAAGTGCCTTGATGCAACTCCACTTGTGGCAACTTGGGTGGTTGTTTTGAAATCGTGGGATTTGTTTTGTGTGCGTGTTTTTGCAACATACGGATGTTTCCAATGTTTGTCCTTGTGACGAGAATTTCTAAAAACGGCAGACTGTTGCCATGTTCATTGACGAGCTAAATGGGTTTCCTTAACTAGTTTGTAAAACGTACCCTCGAACTTGAAGTATGTTCTCAAGCACAATTCTACTAATTCGCTACATTGCTCGATATCATTTGTTCTTTTCATTGATGTCCTTCTAAAAGTCCTTGTAGTGTCTGTCTTGGTAAATCTAAAGGTAGTGATGTGAAAAGCGACGCGGCGTTGAAGAAGATCATGACTTCATCCTCTTCATTGTGTGTCCCGTGAAGTTTTTTCACGAATTGCAAGACGTTGTTGACTGAACGTTCATGACCTGTGATGAGAGGTTTCACTCACTTTCATAAGCTTTTGGCCAGGTTTTATGTTGTCGTTCCCGATAGTGTGACCATTGGTCTCAAGGGTGTTCTTTTTTATGGATTTTTGGTAGTCCATAGACATGTGCGATGTCTGAGTTATTGACTTTCATTCTCCAGCGATCCTCCTAGCTTATCTGGTGTGGTTCTTCTACTCATTTCTGTCTATAGGTCTGTCTCTATAACTAACTATCTATCTATCAACACGTTTGTTTCTTTTCTTTTGTTTCCATCTATCTTTGTGACTTTTCGCTTGTCTCCAAGTTTTGTTTGGAAATTTTTTGAGTTCCTTTCCTACCAATCTGAGCATTTCTGATTCCCATGGTCTGATCTAGTTGACTGAAGTTCGCAAAACTGCTTTCAACTACCAGGATTCCACCGTTCTCTCCTGTTCTGTTCAGTAGACTGTTATCCTGCTCTCTTTCCGGTTTCGCCCGAAGTGTATTATTCAAGCTCTTGACACCAAGCAAACTTGTGGCGCTTGTGATTGCGTTTACTGAATCCCATCAAACTGGATTGTTGATCACTTCAGTGATACTCTGTTTCCTTCTCGTTCCTACTCTGCATTCTTCCGAAAGTCGCAGGACGTTTATGATTTCTAGTAAAGTTAAAAAACTCCCATGCAATTACGGTGTATCCAAAAATCGGTGAACTGTGAAACTTCTCGGTTTACTGCGGTTTGAACAAACAAAAGCGGACGAGCAAATTGGAAACGAGGTTGGCGCAGCTTTGTGATCTTATTTGGGTTCGTGTCAAATGCAGTTGCACTAAGCTGCAAATTACGAAATCGCAATATTTTATGAAACCATTTCCAATTTTATTTTCCTGTTCTGTCGGAAGATGATGATGAAACAAACTATACACACAACGTCACAATTTGAAGATCATGTCCAAGCCGGGGAGAAATGGGGTGGTTGAAATGTAATTCCTGCGCCATGTGCGACTCATCCTCAGGCTAGAGTTTTACTGTTTAGGCCATCCTGCGATAGAAGTTAGACACATTTGGTCAAATAGTTTCAATATTCCAGATTAAAGCCAAACCGGATTGTTGAGTGAAAGTCAAGCATCACTTCAACGGGTAGCAGAATGGCATATCACAGAAACCGGGAACAAAACGAGCAATAAAAATGGAATTTATCAATGATTGCACGAGAAGCCATCTCTGTTGTGTGTTTGCTTGAGGTAAAGAGATAGCACGGCAATAATTTCCCTTCTCCCACGGTCCCGAGTTTTCTTACATTTTTCCGGTGACCAGATTTCGAAAACGAAAGCAAACTAAGGCAGGCTATATGAGACTGAATATTCAGTAAAATAATAATACATTCTTGTATAAACAGCAGAGCAACAATACATGCTGATGTAAGAAACTGATTGGGATACGAATAAGTTAGTTTTTCAAGCACGTTTATATTGCGCAACTCTTTCACGTTATCCCACTGTTCAGAAGGTGCCAAATTTTTATTTTTATTTTGTAGCTCCCAACAACCAGTCATAAGGTGAGGTATTTTTAGTGTTATTTGTCACGTTTATTTCCGACTGACTCATCCCGAATCTTGTGAAGAAGGATATAATTCGAAGCTCAGCTAAACCTTAATGCCTTCGAGACGGTGATTCCACAGGCGTGACCAGTGTTTTCGTTGCGAATTCAAAACCGTCATTGTCCCAAGTCTGTGACTAGTCCGGCCCGATCACTTGAGTATTTACGTTCCAGAAATGACACAGACAACAAAACTTTTAACATCAGACACTGTTGCACGTCATAAGCAAGCAGATCAAGTGATCAGTCCAGTGACTATAGAAATATTCAGTAGAGGTTGTGCCAATAATCTCTTAATGCAGTTAATCGTCCCACAACTCCTTGTCCTGTCCCTGGTCGTTAGCTTTGCCTAACCGACGAAAAGCTCACGACGAACTACCTTGTGATTTCCCCATGAATTTATTGACAATGCAAAATCTCAAAGATTCAAATGCCGTTTCAGCTCCCGTCCCATAACTGCCTTCCGTCTGCTTGTTTTCTGCCGGTATCCACCTTTTGAAACCCAAACCAAACTGTCTGGCCCAAGACTTTATCACAATGTTTTTGCGCTAGAATTAGTTGTTTATGCCACGGGTATCGACCATGTTGTGCTGTGCTCACTGCCACTCATGCAATTTTAAGCTACCGCATTTCAGTAGATTGATCATTGGCAGCCTTATAGAAAATAAGGGCCAATCCCATTTTGTCGTGTCTATCTCCTCACTACCAGACGGCACTCATTCCATTTTCCTCGCATGCAGCTCGTCAAAAGTACACCTCTGACAACGGAAAGTTACTCGGCTAGATCTGCTGTGATCTTCGGATCACATTGGTACACTTGCACAACCAATCTAATGGGAGGTGACCACTAGGACTAAGCAGTAGTATAAACTCACATTCAAAGGACCGGAAGCGTAAGGTTACCAGCGTCCCATACTGGTTGTGTTGGTTCCGTTCTGTTTTGATTCCGATTTACGCAAATGGCTGCGGTTTAAGGACATCCTTCAGGGTGTTTTCGGGCTCTACAAATACCTGACCTATATATCTAAATTTACGATAACACAAATATGGTACGCTTTACTGTGCGTATGTGAGAACAAAACTGCTAAAATATCATAAATGTTCATCGGAGCTACTGAAATCGTAGTTAAACCTAGCTGGTACATACAAAGTTACTTCAAAAGCTTTTCACTCTGCAGTGCACACGTTTGGTAAAAATTCCCCATTATTCTTTCTCAATGATCTTAGATCGCTTATGGCCAACAAGTATTACTCTGCGGTGATTTACGCTGTGATTACACCTTCCATTCATTCAACCCACTGGGAGGAAATGGATTCCACAAAGGTCATGGCTATCCAGCTAGGAGCGATTCCGTGTGACTGAATCGTGAAAAGTGAGTAGTTCGTACCATACGCGATCTGATTAGATCCCAACCGCCGTTTCAAACTGTGAACATAGATTTCACTCCGTTGACCGGACTTCGTTCTGCGATGAGCTTCGTGATAAGACAATAAAATTTCAATGTCATTTTTATTCTCTGCACTACTCCTGGTATTTTAAGAGGCAAGCCCTTGGCAGGCTATATATATATACATGTATATATATACTTTCCTCTAGGATTAGGGAACAAAAAAGTACCGTATACGCATACCTGACAAGCAGTAATAGCTGTGAAACCAGTAGTTAGGTTCCGAGAAATTTTCCACCATTTGCTTGGACATTACTTAGGTGGGAAAAACCGAACCAGAAATCGTCTACCGTTTTTCTGGAGTTTGTCCTTTTTTACCAAAATAAATCTCCCATTGAATTAGCCCGTGATTAGTAAATGGACTTGGCATACATGCACACTGCTCATAAATCAAACAGTATCATATTTTGTATTACGTTTTCGCGGTCGACAAACAGAAAGCCATCCCTCGCTAGTGGCACTAGGAATGTCCAGAGAGAAAAAACTCATGTGGTACTTCAGTTTTCACCAGCGGCAGTCAATCAGTCAACCTTTTGGGTCTCAAACGGAAGGTCGTGGGTTCGAATCTTTCATCGTCGGTTATTTTGCCCACTAGACAAAAATTTGTTGGCAACCACCCCCTCCTGAAAGTGATGTAGACTGTAGCCGCATTAATAAAGTAAAATAATAGAAGATTAAAAAAAATTAAAATTGCCTGTTCTACAAAATATATTAAGAAGGACCTGAATGTGTAAAGCTCCTTCAGTGTTCATAATTCGCACTGATTTGTCACTGTCGGAATTTCTGGGATATTGGGGGAAAAATTGTTAGTAGTAGTATTGCTTCATATCAGTAGCACTGTCGTTGGTAGACGGTGTAAATGGTCTATGATTGGGAGGCTCTGTAGAACCCCTCCCAAGATGGATCTTCAGTCAACTAACCCTGAGCACCAGCTATAGTTCAGTTCAACCGGTTCCTGCAACTATTACCGTTGCCCCATTGTCCTGATTTTGACTACCACCTCACAACACGATCTAGTCAAAAAAGAAATAGTGAAATATCGATTTCAAGAATAATAAATTGAACGACTGTACAGACGAAGCAAGATTTCAAAACCAAGAAAGCCACTGATTGCCTCAGTGAGCCATACCATTTATTGTCTGTATCCTTCTCTCAGAAGAGACCCTATGAATCTGAACCCGTTAGCCTAAATGAACCCACGCAAGCCAGTCCGCTGTTAAGGTTTCCATTACTCTTTCTCGTTTCATCGACTGGCCGCCTCGGTTCATTAGGAATTCACGGTTAGTGTTCGAAGTATTATTTTTCACAAAGACCGCGTCCGACTCTGAAAGCCAATTCAAACAAGCTTCCGTAAGTGTTCCATTTTTCCTTTGTGCCTTCAGTTTATTTGGAGCGAAATTTTCTACCGACTGCGGCTGGATGCAATAAGAATGTTTTGGCTGTTCGAATCAAGCATCAAGGATAACGTTTTTATTTTTAGAACTGAATGCCATGTTTTACGGGTTTTCTTTTGTGTTTAATTTTCATCAGTCACGCGAACACAGTTAAAAGCGATAATTTTTCGAGTTCGAAAGACAAAATTATGTCAGAACGAGAACATATGTGGGCTGCCTGCAAAAAACAACATATCAGAGTAAAATATCTGTGTGCAATGTAAAGTTGACCTTGAAACTATGGTTTCATGTTCCGATACGTGAAAGATTTGTCTCAAATTCCGTTCAAACAAATGCGTCCCTCCGCCTTTGAGGCACATGAGTTGTGCTGATGATCCTACGCGCATTTCTCGTGGGTTTTTGTGAAACGACATCGGAACACCTATTGTAAAAATTAAAATGATCATCTTGCCTTATTTGACCAATTGGGTTTTGATCGTCCAAGGCGTTCTCTTTTAATCCGCGTTTATTTCACACAAAGCCACCAAGTGGACTGGATGCGGGGTGCTGTCTTGGTTGGCTACTTTGCGACTTACAATCAGACACTTAACAAGTAGGCGCACTAACAGGAACTGAGAAAAATGTACATGTAATTAGTGCCGAGGCGTAAGTTTTTTACTTCAAGATGTAAATACATTTCGCTATTGAGCAACATGTGTTCGAAGTCATGAAAGAGGCAGTGCAATAAAATCAGTTTCTCGACTGCCCAGTTTCCCAGTTTTAAGCATAGTTGAAAATGTTGGGCTGCTTGAGCCAAAGGATTGAGCTGATGGAGAATTTACTGACTGTTCAGAAGTCAAATATTGTACCGGAACAACAGATCGGCACAAAATACCGATAATACTCCCCGAGGGACTGAGTATCAATACATCAACAAGTCCCTAATCAGATACTGCCATCAGCAATGTACCTGACGAGTAAACCATTGAAACAATAACTGTAAATTGCCAAATACGGTTCCGTTCGCTACAGTTCTCAATAATAATTGCCTACTGGGTACAATCACAGTTGACAAACGATTCGATTTTACTAGAGAAAGCGGGGGAGTTTTATTGGGTGAGTTCTAACCGCATAGTCTTCAGTTCAACAAAACGGTTCCTGCACGCACATTTGTCACGGATATCCAGTGTGCCATGATTTAAGTAACTTTCGTTTAAGACATTTTAACTCAACGTTGCAAATATATTCAAATGGAATAGGCGTGGATAACTGTGAACATTGCTTTTTGCCGAAGGGTCATGAATTTCTGAAACCACAGCCAAAAGATCAGAGAGCAGTAGCGAATTCCGCGGCAACATGGTGGGCAGGTATTCGCGTTGTTCACAGATATGAAGTGGATCCGGTTGATATTGAGTGTCGGTTGGTAACAACGGAGAGTACTATTACTTCCACTATTGATGTGGACAACATTTAATCAATACTCGAGTAAAAATAGCGACATCTGCCACATACATAGACAGCGTAGTTGCGGTAACATACTAGGGATTGTTCTGGTCCAATGTGAGCTGGACAATGAATAGGCAAAATGTCAATCACGAGGGAGGGAACTATTTCTTGGTGACCTGTCTGGGGAACAAATATTACATGTATACTCAATAATAAAGAAGTTACGGTTAGGTTGATTAATGGGCCAAGGAACGCGAAAGGTGGTAGAAATTTGCTCGGTCGTGGTCGCATTCGAAATCCAAACACATAATGCCCACGGCTAATTCCGTCAACTTTTCCCGATAACCTAGTTTCTATTTAACCTTCACTATCCCGCCAAACAACAGCACTCTAATTCGTTCTCAATCGTGATTCTGTGTGAGCCCATTTTTATGTGAGCATACAAGCATTTAGGCGATTGGATATGCCGCTGGTAACGATATTACGAGCTATTTTCTTTTTCCGAAAATCAGCAGCGTTGACTTTCTCATTCGCGTCTGTGACAAGGGACTGTGATTGTCATTGCAGGTGGCACCAGGATGTAATGAGACTATCTAAGCAGAATCATAGTGGATATTTTTGTCCTATTTTCATACACTATGGTCTTTATAAATTTTCCATTCTACGGACCAAAAAACATTCTATGACCTAAATTTCAGACTTATTGCTTTAGTCCAGAGTTCTTTTCCGTTCGCTGCTGTTTTGACAACGAAAGTCAAGTTCATTTAACATTTCTACTCCAATCTTCAATCGCCAGCTTTCCAGTGTCATCTACAGGTAGTTTCAAATATCTGTTACCTTTGATATGCCATAGTGATTTCTATATTAAAAGCGTACCGTCCTATTGCTTATGTTGAGATAGTTCGATATGAAAAAGAGGTACGAGAGCATAAAAATAAAATTTTTGTCTACGCCACTCACAATTGCGTCGCTAGGAAAAGTTCCGCTTAACTGACAAATTAAGCAAAATTTTCCGCTGATCCAACTGACTTCCTGATACCATTAGCTTAAAACTTTGTGACGACACAGTTCTAATGTAGTTTAGGAATCCATCCATCTGTGAGTTCTATATTTGAGACAATAGGTACGATTTAAGTCGAAAGGTTTTGAAGTTTCCTGCGAACTTTTCGATTTCCTAAACACACTACTCACACCAACGAAGCAGTTCGCATGGATAGTTTAAATCACACAAAGTGGAGCGCGTTTGATCCGAGACTTGTTATCGTCCTAAAGCAAACGAATGCCTATTCTGCTATTGGAAACCAATGCGGAATTAGATCATCCTTGGTAAACAACAGACGGTGACACCACGCGTGATTGTGAATAGAGTCAAATGTTTTGCTTAATCATCCTACGCTTTGAACTTTTCCACATTCCATTAACCGAGTACCTGGACATCATTTGAAAGGAGTACCAGTTTGTTTGTTTTTTTAACAAAATGAAGGACAACAACATTTTGGACCTGTACTATACAAGTTGTTTATCACAATCTACTGGAGAGCCATGTTGGAAAACAAATTGTATTTACCGTGCTGTCTTGAAATTCGCCACTAACAATTTGGTTGAGGTATGGATATGACTTTCTGTGGCTACGTTTCACAGACAATATCACGCCAGAATAGACGTACAAGGTTGGCCAATTTCTCACCCAACGGTCTCGTGTTTCCCAACATAACTCGGAATCTGGTAAAATAAATAGCGTCCAACTCGAAAACATGTCTGAATCTTGCGGCTCTTTAATCTGTCAATTGGCAAGTGAATGCTGTTGTTGTTGTTGTTGTTGTTGTTGTTGTTGTTGTCGTCGTCGTCGTAGTCATCGCTTTCATTGATAATACCCCAAGTTTTATTGTCATTTTGATTTATAATCGGGCGGCTCGAAAATGTCTGATTCGTAAACTTGGACAGTCACCGAAAGCCATCTTTTGGATTCCGTAAACTGGAACACCAGTCGGCGGCAGGCGAACTTCTTGACTGACCTCGTTTTCACGTTGGCACGTGTATACACGTGTGCCGTATGTGTACATGTCCCTTCATCAATGGTTCTGTGAAAATAATGGTGAGCCCGACGTTAGGTGAAAATATTTACTACGTTCATATTATTATTGCCGTGGTTGATTATACATGGGGTTCTGTGTAAAATAATCACCTTGGTTGTCCAAAAGCTGGTTTACCATCGGTACTACCCCACGTCTAAGTGACCGATTGACTGACTAACTGACTGACTGGCTGACTGACTGACAGACTGACTAACTGACTGACGGACCGATCAAGTGAATGGATGATTACTTACCTAAATGGATGACGTGGCTAATTGAAACGGAGAAGGTTACTCACATTCATCAGGTCAGAAAGTGGCCAGAATACCTAAACCAAGAAGTCTGTTGTCATTATATTTGTTAGTTTTTCTGTAAAACTTCAGTAACTAGCAGGACAAGCTAATAGCAGATCAACTCTTCGAGATATGACGTAGGGTGGATTCAAGATGGACAAAGACAAACGCAGATTTCGGGTCACGTTTTAGTCAAAGTATCATATACACATCCGTGCGGGTGCGTGCGGTCAGTGGTGTGTACAATTATGTGCATGTATATGGTGCTATGCGTCGTAAACTCGTGACCATGTAGGCTTGTATGGGTTTGTCAAAAGTATATATATATATCCAGGATACATCAACTGCAGCTATTCTGTTATTACATTAAAAGAATACTGGTACATATAATAACTATTACAACCATTATAACGGAAAATTAGTGAGATATGGAACGCTTGTCCGAAGTCATTCAGCCTAATGCAAGCATTACAGAAGGGACCGTCGTGTCAACCAATAGTTGCCATTTGTCCACGAGGACCGAAACTCGGCGTCAAGACGTTGCAGTTCCCCACTCGCACCAACAGAATACCGAACACCTTCGAAATCTATCGGGTCTATGCACCATGATTATTTCCTTACCTCAAAACATGACGGAGAAACTCCGTTCGTCATCACACTACCCATCCTCACCGACCGACTGTTTGAGTAAGTAGAGTAGGTCAGTCCTGGATGAGTTGTTTGATAACATTGCTTGGTGCTTCTAATCTACTTGAACCAACCTGATAAAAGATTTTTGTACAAGTGTGTCTAAAGGCATCTCGTGGCACAATTAACACGTTGCTGAAAAGCGAGTTGTTTGGTATCATCTTTTTCACCTACTTTGTCCATTTTGTCTTGTTGCGGTTTTGTTGTTCTCGGTGTAATTTGTTCAGAACACATTGTTAGTGTCGTGTTCTACAACTAGAAACCGACCCTACAATCAAAGGGGCAAGGTAATTTAAGCCTTTAAAAAGTGCTGCAGCCAGTCGGCTGCAGATAAACCGGTTCTTTTCACCCGGAGGCCGGACGTAGCAAACCACATTAGCATCACGTTCACTCGGTGTCACTCATTTCAAGGTGACATTAGATTGATGGTGTTATAAGATACGTCTACAGGCGGATGAGTCAGGTGGACAATGATAAAGGCAAGCGGACCAGACAACATGTCTAACCGGTCAGTGTTCCTTTGAATTCGATCCATTATTTGTCAATTGTGATGCACTTCTCTGAATGTGTACATCAGAACCGATTGACCAACCGTAACCGCCTCGTTGGACATAATTATTTTTCAAATGCCTACAAGACTGTTCTTACTAGTTTTTACACTAAGAATAAAATTTGAGTGTCTTCAACTAATTCCTTTTTAAGTGGATTTTTTCTCATTTGAACGCCTTTGTTGATGTCGTTGATTGTGACATTCATAGTTGTTCTAGTTCGATTGGGCCAGATAGTCGCGGGTTCGAACTCCTCAGCCGAGGATGGTCTACCATTTGACAGTTCGAAACTAATCTTGGGCTTGTTCCTTAAAGCGGCTTATTTTTGCGGTTAGTTGTGTTTCTGGTAAGAAGAAAGATTCACAAGATTGTCTTTCTTTAGGTATACATACCCGAGTAACTGTAAATAGTCATCTTAGTAGTGGTAAGTGGGGCGCACATGAACGATTTAAAGACTGGAGACAATGACCAAAGGATACGACTTAACCTTTTATTATGCGGTAATCACCAACGGATGGGTAAAAAAGCAATCGCCATTAGACAGAGCCCATCAGGAGACCGCTTTTGTGATAGCACGTTTTGACGCTAGTCAGTATCGACTAGTTAGGTGAGGACTGCAGACAAGCACACGATTATTCCTCTACTTTATAAGTTGTATCACGGTAAATCCGATTATGAAAGTGTAACAGTAGGCGCATATTATTTCCATAAAAGCCGTATAATCAATATATGAATCAGTGATGCGACACAACAGTACTATTATTTTTGAGGGGAAATCGTTGGTAGCATAATACTAAGGATTAGCATAAAACTGCTATAGTATTACTAAGAATAGCAGTAACACCAGAAATAGTAATTGTGCAATCAATGATGACACTGGTGATGATGCCGATAGTAACACTAAAAATAATGATGACAGAGATACTAAGAATACCAGTCCCGGAAATGAAATTAACACTGACCTAATTAAATAAGGAAAAATCAAAAGTTGTGTATTCCGTGTCTCAAGCTTTTAAAAAAAACACCTTTCACAGGACTCAAGTGACATTATCCTTGTACTTTTCACCATAAATCATCCCTTTGTGTGGATTTTTGCACACACATACACACACACACAGCCTCCGTATATTGCCGCGCCCGTGCTCAACCTGACTTGGCTTTCTATGCACGATATGACTTGGCCTTTTTATTTGTTTTCCGGTTTGCTTTTTAAATCCCATAAAACTGTCAGGTTTAGCCCCCTCATTTCGACCGAATTCCGTCAGTTCTGCTAATGATTCGATATCCGGGGAGGATCTTCCAAGTTTGGAAGTAATCGGTGCCGGACTAATGCGTACGGGTACGACGAGTCTCAAATGCGCTCTAGAACTGTTGTATCAAGGTGCATGTTATCACATGTCCGAGGTGACATTCCGACTGAAACAACCACATATCCAATTGTGGACACGCGCGCTGGAAAGAAAACGAACCTCACGTGCACATCTTGGTAGTGTTCTCAAACCGGGACCCCTATTCAAAGAGTTGTGCCGATTCGTTTATCGTGATTTTTGTTCCGCGGTGGACTATCCCTCGTGCATTTTTTACCAGGAACTAATGACAATTTATCCAAAAGCCAAAGTGAGCATGCATTTTTGTGAACATTTGTCCATATGAATACTGAGTTGTATTTAATCAGATGAAGAAAAATAAGTTTGTTGAATCTGTTTTCGTCAGTGCCCATGCACTTAGGTTCCAACAACAATGAAGTTTTGACCTTGGCGAACCTCATAAAACAGGCAGTACAAGAGCATGTTTCGGTCTAGTATTTGATAACACGAGCAATATTCTATGCAATTTCATACTAACTCCAACTTGGGACGATGTGACGAGTTCTTGTACAAACAGGCTGTGTGTATTTCCGTTGACTAGCAAGCGCATATGCTGAAAATGTTGGCCATTATCCTAGTTTCGCCCTGATCAGCCGAACACCCTAGCGGCAAAGCATCAAGAATCCATGAGGAGAAAAAGAAAGATATTCACAGGATATATTACCGATACTGGCAGAAATGCAATGCCTATGGATATCGTCAATTGAGAGACGAACCACTGTACTTCAGAATTTTAATGGGTCATCTTGACTTGAAGCCACTTAACTCGACCATGAAGCCACCAAGCGCATAAATGTATATATGTATATATATTCATTGCTTACGAAATGGCCGACACTTCTTTTGACTTTGTACAATTTCTTATCAAACGTTTACACTATGAAAACGAATTATACTTACTACTTTCGTTTCCAAAAGTGCACCAAGCCATCCATTGCAATTCGTGAATAGTCTTACTGAACAAAGTATGTTTTTAAGGCAGAATGACCCCACGTGGTTTTAGACGCCTCACCCAATCAACCAGTCGACACTTGGTGTTTGTTGATCGTTTTCTCACTGGCCAAGAATAAATTACAAGCACTAGCTCCCATAGTTTATGAATGCTTTACTCTTCTACGTTTCTTTTCTAGCCCCTATTTGGGCACTTGACTATCACCACTACGTGCGTCGAAATGCGGTAGCAGAAATACTAAGTGCACCAAAATCGTGCATGATCAGTTCGTGCGAAAGAACAAAATTCATTCGAAAAAACTGTCTAAAAGCCATGGATTTCCTGTTGAATAGGTAGTTGAAGAGAAAGTTTTGGAGATCGGACTAAAATATCACATTCGCCGGTTGAAGTCTATTAAAGTTGGTTTGCACATTTCGGAGAAGAGAGGATAACTCTTGGTTCACATGATTCACAAAAACTATCTTAGGCTTCCTGCCGACAGACCATAATCTGCGGGTCACCCATAAAGACTTTACATTTGGTCATTTACCAATCTTCTTTGTTCGTCTTGTCTTTCAGGTTATCCTAACCGTGAAAGACCCTTATGAATGGGTTCAAAGTTGTCGTGAAACAACCTTATCCCCGAGTCTAATTGGTCGGCTCAGTTGGGGTGATCGTCTTTACTACTGGATCAGAGGCATCAAAGGTCTTCCTGAACTACACAATCAGATGTTCAGCCAAACTTTGGGCGATAATTTTGATGAAATGACTGATGCTGAACTCATGAGAGCTTACAAACTCTGGAATGATCAAGTGATTGCCACTGTTCCGCAGGATCGACTACTGATTTTCAATGTTCAACAAGGCTGGGAGCCACTATGCAAATTTCTGGGCAAACCCCGGCCGGCAAAGACGACCACCTTCCCACATTTGAACAAGCGCGCTGATATGGCAAAGGTGGTAACAGGCTTCTCTCAAATGGGGCGTTGGATAGATCGATTGTTCATTCTTTTTTCCTTCGGCCTATTATGCACGTTTACTATTCTAACCGTTAGTCAGGTCTACGGGCCACCTTTTGGATATCGGAGAGAAGAGTAGTCTATCGTCTGAACATTGAGTCTTTTTACTTCTATCGCTATTCCCCAATGTACCTTTGTATAAATGAATCGACCGTGTTAATCACGGGATTTATGCACATTCACAATTTTCTTGTACATCACACTTCCATCTTGTTTCATTCTGATGGTGCAACGAATACTATTTCGAACGGGGTGACAGAGGACGTTTGGCCACAGGTACCTGGGGTCACTCCTATAAAGTGCAGTTGCAGGAGATAGGACAAACGTTTGTATACCTGTATGAGGGTGATCGCACAGAGAAAGTGTATTTCTATCCAGGCTTAAGCAGAGATTGGAATGGACTTATATCCTTCCGTTGGTCCTTCAGTCTCCAGCTTATCAGTTTACCCATTTGTAAACATTTCATCAAATTGTGAATAAATCTTATCCTGTGAAAATCTACTCTGTTCGTCTTTTCACAAAACCGACGGAATGAGCCGATTCAATCTTACTGTTAGACTCTTAATTTATATTCGCTGGTTTTGCAATTTGTTTATCTGGAGGTGACTGAGGTAGATGAAACGACAGTTAGGTGATGTTGAGAGCTTTTCAAGAAAGGGTATGCGAATGTGCCGCCATTAGTTTGATGGTTTCACAGTTAAGTGAAATCGGGATAGAATCTCATTGGCGAATCAATTCGTGACCATGAATGTGGAACTTCCCGTGAATCGTCAGTGGAGTAAGCTGACTAGCAATTATGCGAACATTTAAAAGGCCTGGTTCCCTATTGTCTGGTTTTGTTACTTTTGTGTTGCTTTAGTCATGTGATAGGCAGTCGATGGACAATCGTTAAGCAGTTTGGATTTATCATCAGTCGACCAGTCTTTGTTTTGTTCTTAGGCCTAACCAGAATCCCACGCATCACTTGTAGGAAAAATTGATTTTTTTGTGCCGCTGTTGTTCTGAGTTAGCTTTGCGAGCACACTCACTCAAAAATTTCTTCTCCCGCTCAAAGAAAGCCTGTCGCAAAAAGTTATGGAGCAATCGCGATGTGATTGGTGAAGCCCGAGTCTAAAAGGCAAACACAATGCCCTGTGGATATGGGTATGCCGAAGTTTTACTTGCAAAGACAGTATGCTAATTGAGAATTCCAGGTATCTTAGTTTCGCCTTTAGCTCACATATCTTTCATAATTAGTGAAGAAGAAAGCGTCTCTGCAGGTGTTTTCATTCGTGCAGTTGCATGTACAATTCTCATTACTTTCTGTTTGCTGTGGTGTAAGCTGGATGCAAATGATTCTGTCGAGAAGACAACACCATACGTAGCGCTTATATCAGTAGAATTTAGGTAATGTCCATACAAGTCAAACACGATAACTAATCAACTCACAGTTCTGGTCGAGTAGCGAGGCCAGTCCACATAGACGTTGGCTCTTCACTCTTATCCCGTAAAACAGAGAAATGAGCGTTCGGATTTTTTATGTATGACTGGGCGCTGTGTCCCATCTTGGATCAATGGGAATTGTTACATTTGACCATCATATGGTCACTGCATTCCGTCGGAGCGTGCCTTGAAAAATGTCTACATGTCTCATTTACGTTAACCGAATTGGGCTAAAACTCTAATCTATCAAAAATACGGTCTTTGCCGGAATCCAATAAAAATGTGAAAATTTGCAGTTCTGTTTGGACATGTTCTCGGAAACATTGCAGAAAATGCAGTTGCACTAAAAAACAATCTTAGCACCGTTCCCCATGTTCTCGTCAACTTCCAGTAGTAAAATATTCAATGCTGTAGAAATCTCAGGTGCAGATACGACGATCACCGACCTGTTCCCAATAGGGATGTGCTAATTCGATCCGAGCTCCTCCTTCTGAAATCCCGTAAACTGTCAATTAATTGACAACAAAATCAGGTTACTAGTGGCACTGTACTCTGTCCTGTTTGCAAATCGATTATCACTTGCGAGATAAAGAATCTTTCACCTATTCGGCTTTCTATTGCCCAATCGGGTATAATGCATTCCTGAAGGTACTCGTGGTGGCCACTTGAGGAGTAGCATGCAAAATCTTGTTCATATCCGTTTGGATTTTTATTTCAAACGAGATGTCCGCGTACCTATCAGGAACCTGTCTAGGCATAACAGAAGTAGTTAGTTGTCCGCATCCCAACAGCTAGGGATCATTTAAAGGTACCGTACGTGTATTTGTACTGTAGAAAGTAATAAAAATAATTGGACTGAAGCGGAAAAAGGATCGAGGACATGAGGGGTTGTAAAATCTGTTAGTTTGGGTCCATTTCTCTCCAGCTGTTAGCCGACCTAACTCGGGTGTCGTCAGAATGCCTCAGAAGTGTCCACTTTGTCTTATGGACAGCGATCTGTGAAGGCTTTGCCTGCTCGAACTGAAAGATGCGGAAACAGAAAAATCAACTTCAGCCAAGGCCCAGTTGTCATATCGCCCGGAAACAACAATTGCATAACGGAACCAGTACGGCGGTATACAGGATACACGCCATAGCAATAAGTGGGTGAACACCTTAACATGCGTTAATGCACACAGATTCTAACCTTAGCCCACTACGAAATCCCAAATCGTATTGTTGCCAGTAATTTCCGCAGTGGACAGACTGCATGTACCCTTTTGCATGTGATTCATTGACGAAAATTCCCATTCTCGGAGGCAATGATAACGCATAAAACACTTGCGTGGGAATTCTAATTCGAACATGAAACAGTTTCTTTTCGACCAAATGCCAATTCCATCATCATCGAAAAACGATTTGTAGTTCGTGAATCGAAGCCACATTGTTTTCACCAGTGCAGCCATTTCACCATCAGATTAACCCGAGATACAAAGTAAGCCATTGTATTGTATTGTATTGTATTGTATTGTATTGTATTGGATGATAGATTTTTTGCAAGATGCGAAACTTATATTTTCAAAGATTTAGGGCGTTACGTTTTTAAGCTTGTATTTTTTTTATTTAACGGCTGTTACCCGCTTTCGGGTATTGTTCCACGATAATCGATTTCGTTTTCTTTATGAAGTGAAAGATTACACATTTTGTACGCGAAAAGATTTAACTTCCGCCAAAAAGTGATGTGTGCGAAAAAGAATGAGCTCGCCATTGTTTTGATCCAAAATTTCCAATGTGAATGCTTTTTTCCATTGTCCAAGGACATCTAATGCGATTCATTTTTTTTGAAAGCAACCCATATGGCACATTTGGACAGAACACCAAGAAGCTCGTTTCGGTCATTTGTCAGTAACTTTCCAGGCGAACGTTTTGGTGATTTTACTTTGCTCATTACAGCGTAACGCTTAAACGAATATTCTGGTATTCATGTTTCCCAGTGGCATTGGTTTTCTTTGTAAGAAACCAAAGGCCCATGCCAGTCTGTAATTCCCCCGGATAGCGTCGCCTCTAGCGCATGACGTTTTGCGAAAAATCAGAATTATCACAAAAAAAAATGAAAGTTGGAATTGACAGACATGAAAGAACCGACTTTCTCCAGGATGTCTGTGATGAGAAGAAACAGTGTGGCCGTACTTCAACGAGAATGAGTTATTTCATAATAATATTTTCATAACACTTAACATGGAGTGCTAACACCCAACTGACTGTTACCAAACCATAAAAACACCACTAAGCTGTTTCACTTTTCGTAGGAACCGTCAGTGATGTTTGACCAACTTTGACGCAATTTCGGTTAATTCACATGACTTGGTCGTGTTGTGTCAGGGTAGCTCTGAGATTTAGAGTTAGGATATCCAAACCGAAAGTTAGGTTAAACACGTAAAAATCAATAAATGCTTCACAATAACAAGACGAATCATTAAGGCAGTTTTACGATAAGGCTTTGACTTCCTGGTCCATTTCTTTTCGTGCTGAACGTTAACCCAAGGGGCTCATACTGTAGCGAGGAGGGTTGCGGAACAAGCATGATAAGCGAATGAAGATCAATCGGCCAGAAGCAAAATAAGCACCTTGTCAGAATCAGTCTGTGACAGTTGAATGGAATCACATCAGTCTTACAAGAAACCCGTATTAACTTGTATTTCCATTGTTTTACCGGGAGAAATAAATGCAATGACCACAAATGTACAGTAAAAACAGGAGCAAAATATTCATCTAGAGAAATGACAGTAGTGTTTTAACTTTACGAAATTGTCATTGCTTTAGCAGACTTTGGCTATCATTCAGTACTCTCTGAAGATCATTTGACGGTCACTTGTCATCCGTCATTATCCTCCACCATTTTTGTCGTCCCCGGCATAGAGTAGAATAACCGACACTCAGGTACAAAGGATGCCGCAAACGGGCACAGAACGTGTGGACTGTGCAACGGACTAATAAGAATTGGTATCTTAGACGGAATTTTGTCGGCAGCTTGTTTGTTAATTTCAACCCATGTCGTAATTGATGAAAACGGCCTGAGACTGGTGAGTGATGACCAGAGAATGCCAAACTATACCTAAAGGCTAAAAAATGATAGTCACAGGCTATCAGATGAGAGGCCCTACCAAACGATCGCTAGCGGATGCTATACAAAGGTAAACATCTAACTGAAAAAAGAACTAAATAAATGAACGAGCCCACGATTTGTCATTCGGGTTTGTCTGGCTGAATCCAAAAAATCTCGTGTCTCGATGTGCTTGTCTTTCACTACACTTCCGCAATGTTCGTGTATAAAACAAACTAAGGTGAAATGTGAAAAAATTCAAACGCTTTCTTTATGGGATCTCTGGAATAAATGTGGGGCACACAGATACTTTCTCCTTCTGGGTTCTTCCTTGTTTTTACTTAGTGTACAGCGACTGCACTGTCATTCAAGGGGCGGGTTTTGGATTGCCTAACAGTCAAATGATCGTCGATGCCTGTACCTGGGATCTCGATGTTGATCATTTAGAACCAGTGGTGGACACAGTCACAGATCATCGCTGCACGAGTCCCGGACTGTTGACAGCCAGACATGTTCAGTCCTGATGATGGTTCATTAAAAGTATAAATCATGAAAAACAAATAATGCAGGGCATCGGACAATACGTGTTCTGCAAATCGAATGTGTGACATTTTAACGCACGGTCACACACTAAATTTTGTCTTTCTAAACGGTCACTGGATCGTCTGTGAGAATAAATTAGGGGAGTGGTATTGCCGACTCTGGCTGGTTGTCTTGATTAAGTAACAAAAAGTAAAAAATTCTTCGGTCCAGACGATTGATTTTTTGCTGGTTTTTTGAAATAACCTTTTTGAAGATCTCCTCAAACGACATTTTCAACGACGACGAATCGATAAATATTCAGAAAATCAACTTTATTGACAAAATCCACTTTTAAGTTAAGAAATGGATAGAGTCATTAGTAATAGACTACAGCTACTGGACAGAGTCGGCAAGAGTAAATCGCCGTAAATTGGTGCCTTCAGGTCCATTGGTATCCTCTAGGACCATGTAAACTTTCCGATCGTTCGATCTAATTTCCTTCATGAAAGAACCAAATAATTGGATTTAAGTAGTTTTATGTCTTGATTTCTTTGATTGCTACGTCTGGATTACACTTCAGAAGACATTTGCTATTTTGGACATCACCTGAGCTTAAGTAAATTGGATAATATCTTGACCGTCAGTCCAGTGACATGTTTCTGTGAGCTCGGGATGTTTTCGTAGGGGCATATCCAATTACGCTGTTTTGTGACAGTCATCAGACGAGGATAAAATAGGGAAGTCAAATTCACTTCTAAGTACGCATCTTTTTAAGTGTGTATCTATAAAATAGGAGTACATAGCATATGGAAATGTGAACAAAATTTTCCCGGGAATACAAGATTGGTGTTGCAGATGTCGTTGCTCATCGGATATGCACAACCGGTATTGTCCGATTCAAGCAATCTGAGGCTTTCACAATCCGAAAACTATTGATTAGAAAATCCATGGAAAAACCACTACAACAGCGATTCATCTACGGTTCTTTGTCAGTTGTTTTGGAAATGACGGTAGAATGCCACTAGATTGGATATAACAACTAAGCAGTATATATGTATATATACCACGTCGCTCCACTTTAATGGTGAGCTTTGACAGCTGAAAAATGCGCAGTCAAGAGAGCCTTTGTACCAAAACTGCCAACATTTTAGCGAAGTAGGAGAAAAATTCACACTTTCACCAAATCGTTGATCGCATCATTGTAAATTGAAGACTTCCCGTCTTTCTGTTGGCAACATGGTTTTGAACACGGGCAAAACGTCTATTTTAACTTCAGTGCTGGATACGCACGTATAAATCCACCTATGTAGAAAGTTTGTGACCATAGAAATGACCTTTGACCTTCAATGCGCAGCTGTAAATCTGTCACTTGTCTTGCCGGCAGTCCACCGGAAGTCTTCGGTCACACACCGTTCAAACTGCTGTTTGGTTTTGCCGAGGAATGTGACCGAGCCAAAGTGAACACGAATTGGTGCCGCCGGGTGACCGAGTTTCAAGTGGAGCGTCGGTTCCAGTGAAATATAAGAGGATTGAGTTGAATTCTGACAGGCCAGTGTAACCTAAAACAGTAGTGCAATTTAACCTGAGAAACTCTTATGAATTACGTCACAACTAATGAAGCTCTGAGAATCTGTTGTGGCCTGCACTATCATTCTCTGAGATTGTAGAATTGTTGAACTTGATTGCTATCCCGTAGACACAGAGCATCTAATAACATCGGCTAACTTCCTACTTCTGTCATATACAACAGACGAATTTGCCGTTATGTGTTCTGTGCAGGGCGTCTGTTTTCATGCGCCTACTTAACTGAAACAACACAATTCTGAATTGTTGCCAAGCCGTGCACACATTCTCGTCAGATATGGAAATGAAACTGACATGATTTGATTGGATGTGCAACCCATTGTGGTCACTTCGCGCGGAATATGAAACCAGTTGCACTTTAGGATATATGAAGCCTTGCACTTGTATTTATTGGCATAATAGCTTGATATACTGGTAACCAAATATTCCAGCAGGTGGGCGTCTAATATTCTTAGACTGGTTGCGCTACAATTCTGTGTCATCCTTATTTCGTAGTTTTCTTGAGGGATATCTGATTCGATTATGGTCTCCGCTCGCCGCTGCAATCAGTCCCACTTATTGCTGCTTACAAATCGCTTGGTCCTCAAAATGGACCGCACCTCACAGATCTCATCCATCTCGAAGAGGCAGTTGTTCTGGCTGACGGGTAGCTCTCAAATGAAACCTTTCCGGCCAAGATGCCCATTCCGCCATTGTTGAGTATTACCATCCGTTCTCTATTTATGAAGACGTAAGGATATGTCCCTCGCACTTCAATCACCGATCCATGTTCACACGTGCATCATCTGCATACCAGAATCGTGGCTGAACCCGGATATCGCCGATCCAGTCGTGTCGATAGACAGCTTCAGACTGGATCGGCAGGACAGAGTTTCGAACAAGAAGAAGACTGAAGGCGATGTGGCAACATACATAAATTCCTTCTGGTCTGGCAAGTCCGAAGTTATTTATAC
>LUCM01004876.1:283245-299688 GCA_008360955.1 Fasciolopsis buskii
TTTTCCAATCCTTCTTTGCTGTTCTCCTGTTGTTTTTCCAGTTTTACTTAAAAAAGACTTTAAAATTTTTCGCCGGGGTCTATCAGTTATTAGCCGTGTGTCTTTCCTACCGCTAAGTGAGTTGTCCTTCACCCTATGTGACCAGCGTTTATCAACTTGTGAGAAATTTGCTCACAAAATTCTTTCTGATGCCCTATTCTCTATACAGCGATCTTTCGAATTCCCGCTCTCATGCTTCAACAGGATCTGCCCTTCGTTCCATACCCTCTTGAATCAATATTTGTAGGAACTCCATCACCCCATATTTAGCATATTTCTTGACAAACGGTTATCGTGTTTCGGTCGGATTCCTAAGCAACCTATCAATATAGCCCAGCATTCTAATTGAGCCACTTTGCTTGGTGGAATTTTTGTATGAAAATGCTCTGGATTCTCGCATACACTACTGATGTTGATTCCACTACACACTTTCCGTTTCTCTTCCCTTCTGCTGAATCTGAACCAGTAGCCCGTGGAACAACTAAACCGCTAGTAGAGCCTTGTATGAACATTTCCGTTTCATCTAACTTGATGCAGCATTAAGAGTAGATGTGTGCTAACGAAAGTGTCTGATTTGTTCGAGAGCCTCATGCTGCAGGGAAACCGCCGTCGGACGAGAGGACCCCCGAATTTGTAATGTTCTCAATCCCGTTATGTGTATTAACGAACGGAGGGGGTGAACGAAACAGCTTGCCGACTCGAAACTACTTGGAACACGGAGGAGAACGAACACTTCTTGATTTTGTGGATGGACTGAGATATTCAACAGAGATACAGTTCATCCTGAACAGCCTGAATGGCTTGGAACGTGACAGGCAAAATTGTGGCAGGGGTAGTGCTTTCACCACTTGCGAAAAGGATGATAAAATTTTATTTGTTTACTGTTTATTTCTAAAAATGTTTTTTTCTGGAAATTAGTTTTCCTTAATCTAACTCTATTGTCATGTACAATGAAGCACTACTGTTGTTCAGCCCAGAGCATGTCCGCGTGCCTATTACGACATAACGAACATTCCCCTTAGCGTTTGGACCTGAGGTACATTTCAATGCCTGGACGTCAGATGTAACCGACCGACACAAATCTTCTTCATTCCCGTATTTTATTGTGCGCCCGCATGCAGTGGAAAAACCAAAGCTATAGCGAATGGTCGAAAAACGTTTACTCTGGCCGCTTGACAGCCGAGAAAAAAACGGGTACGACTGTTTGACCGTAATCTGACTAATATACCATCAGTTCCGTGCCAAACCGATCTCTCCGATGGTGACAGGTAACCGGCTAGTTACAATTACCGATTAGTCAGTGTCGTATAAAGAGTTCGGTGAATTCGCGGTGGTGATGTAAACAGTAGGTGAAATAAAACCATGAGAACACTATGACGGATCAGTTACCTTGGCTGTGCACACAAAAATCAGGTGATTGTAACGCTGATGAGAGAAAGAAGGCCACCGATCCGTCGTCAGCATAGAAAAGCGGAAAAATGGAAACAGATTTCTTGTCTCATCTTTCCTGGTTATTGTGTGCCTACGTACGAATTGAAATCAAAATTGTACCATTAGAAATCGGAATTCGACTACAATCGAAGTGGACGGTATTCAAACTAAAACACAATTGCATATTTACCTGGTAGACTGAACGACCATAACAAACCGCAAAACAAATGCCTAGGCGAATTCGAAATGTAATCAGCACAGAAGGGAGACATAAATAATAAATAGACGCGTTGCTGCATAATTCGTGGTCAGTAATCAATCACGGATAAAACTAGTGTACACGATACAACGTGCTATCAGCAGCAACGGTCGCGGCGATCGATACGTAGATTGAATGCTATCGACTGAATCGAGGTCAAGTTTGTCCTGTTAAGTTTTGATCTAATCAAAATAAAATGTCTAATAAAATTAACGACGACAAATCATCAGGAGAACCACATGAAACTGGGTGGTTATCCGTTTGCCTTTATCGGTTTGGTTTGTCAGTGGCAAAATCAGGCGTTCGTTTCAGTGTTCAACAAAAGATGCTCCCTCTCTAAGTAAGGCGTGGTTCTGTGATTCCAAACCGTCAGTTCGCAATTCCTAGGTTAGAGATGAATCGGCCGAACGTTTGCTTGTTGCAGTAGACCTGGGGTCACCGCAAATCATACTAGTTTTACGAGGACCAGGTCGGGTTAAATGTTCACGCGGCTGGTAGTAAATACCATGGGTCGAAGGACCATTAAAAATCACAATAGAAATAGGCCACATGGATTGATGAATCAGTATTCTTGTTTTTCTGTCCTACTTGTCCAAAGAGGGTTTAAAATCTTGTCAGCGAAATGAATGGAAGTGATAGTTACAGGAACAGCGCAACGTAACGAGGGTTTGGAACACGCCTGGGGAGCCACCCGGTGCGAGTGTCGCACGGATTCAGTTTTTTCTGACCATGTTGTTAGTTGAGCTATAAGTTCCGATCTGGCTCGTCTCACCACTGTTGGACACAACTGCTGGTGCAATAGTTTTATGGGATGACGATTTTCATACATTTGGCTCACTAGTCATGAATGGATTTCCTGGCCAACTTCGCTTGAAAGACGCTGCCGCAGGCTTCCCAATCGGCAAACACGGCTACATTAGTTTGACACGACTGAACTGCGCACCAGCGAGTGATCAGTTTAACATTTTATTCGCGACACAACATTCTGATTTCATTGAGATACCCCACTTATTGACCATGTTTCGGATAGCTGGGATAATAGTCCGGCGGACAGCGTAATGACTTATGTGTTTATGCAGTCCGCAAAGCATGAACAAGAATCATTATTAGCACGTTTCTCGTCTCGGAACCTACCAACCGAGGAAAGGGTTCTTCTGAAAGAACTCTAAAATGGAAGGCCATATACGGCCGAACTCGATCAGGCATTGTGGGGAGTCTATGTGCAAACGTGGGATGCAGTTGCATACAGCTTCGTCGTGGCCTTAGTACACCACCAGCTAATCTTAGTCACGGCGGCACACGAATGAGGAGTTCCAATGCGCACCAATTGTCATTAGGCCCCAGTTATTCAGCAAATCAAGATTTGTTGTACTTTGTACATAAATACGATTCGTAAATGAACTTGACCGAATGTGCCTATCATCTGTTGTGATTGTTCCTTTGTCTTCTGCTGCCTGAGTCATCCCAGTTCGTACTGACAGTCCGTATTCGTGCCTTATTGCTATTGGTTGAATTTGGTATTGCGATCTAAATACGAATACTACACGAATTCAATTTGCTCACTTTTCTGTGGCGAAATGAACGAGATTAATTTTTCCGTTCAAAGCTGCATGCGATCATTCATTCACTCCTTGACGTGGAACACACCGAACAAATGCTACCTTTAAGCACTGAAAGTTATACGGTTAGTAAACACTATAAAGGACTGACCGTTATATTGGACCGAATCAACTCTGATATTAACACACATTTTTTTGTCATTTAGTACGTTCTGAGCAGCACTTAATAGCTTGTGGATATCGTTTAGTGACCCCAAGGGTGGTCTGACTAAGCTGGTCTAAGGTGGACCAAACTCATGTTTTTGGGCAATCCATAATTGAAATGGGTCGCAGTTTGCTGGCATAGCATCAGGGTCGGATAGCCTAGGATGAGTTTTGTCGATAACTGCAAGTACAGAAAAGAAATGTTTGGTTATTTTACCCCTAGCAGTGTCAGGAAACAGGAAAGCCCAAGTAACTAGTAGATGGCCAGAGTAATTCAAAGGACAAAGGAATTTATTTACGGGGGAACGGAAATAAATTTAACTATGAAATGAGCTGACAGACGTCCTTACGCACATTTCCGGGACGATATTTGGAAGAAGCAAGTTCCATGCCACTTCACATCCATTAATGATATGCTTCCAATGATAATAAAACTGTTGTTGGGAAAAGAATGTAATTACGAAATTCACCTTGAGTCTGACGTGCTAATTATTGAAAAGAAACACTAGTACATTTATAACTGGTTGACATCAAATAACATTTTGCCAATGAAATAAGAGTTTTTGCCTGCACTTCTCCATTCGAATTGATCCCCATTGTGCAACCACAATAGAAAATGTGATCAGTCGGCAGATATGGAACTGCCACAGATCGGTAACGATGATCACACGCAATTAAACAACAACTAAAAAGTGATGGTATCACAATAGACGGAATAATTAATGAAATTCGAGAAATTTCAACACTCAGTGCGCGCTCTGATCATTTAAACCCCCGCGAGACAGAGCGAAAACTCATTGTCCTACGTTTGCTATTGAACACTTTGATTTATAATTCCGAAACGCCAATTTGTTTCAATGTATCTGACTGGTCTGTTGCATAATGGTCAGCGATTGAATTGATTTCAACTTGGAATATGAACAGACTTGCCAAATTTTGTCACACATGCTCGATTTCATGATGCACATATTGATCATCTGTTGGGATAGTACGGTTCTCCCAACTACGTGCCAGGAAAATAAAAAAAGTTGTTTGTGATATATTTTTCGTTTATATTCCTATTCGTCCCGTTTTTATTTTTATAATGAACTGCTCTAGGCACAGAATTGTTCTAGGTGATAAGGTACTGACATGTTGAAAACTCTAATCCAAAGATGTCTCAGTTTATTCAGTCGACAGATGTGGTCTTCAAACGCAGTGAGTTTGGTAAAAGCTAAATGCTTCTGCTTCCGGCGTTATCGAACCAATATGTGAATGCCCCAAACACTCAGAATGTAGTGTACTCTGCCAACTGGGCTACTGGTAAAGGTTCCGCTTCCGGATATTGGTTTTAATGCAGTTGCAAACAACTCATTCTTAGCATTCAGAGTATCTTGGTTGGCGCGTGCTTTTTGATGCGCAAATGAAAGATGTCTGTCTGCACGGATTTGTTTACACCATCGCTCCGGACGAGCTAATATTCCGCTGTCAAAAAAATGGTGGTAGAAATCTTTGGTCCGACGCGAAGGTGACGGATATTTGGAAGACTTTAAATGGCACTAACTTGAACTCAAAAACTTTTTGTGATAAACGGGTTTCTTGCCAATTGTAACCACGACTCATGTGAGAATTAGGAAGATACCACCTACTGAGTTCACTAATGGAAGCGAACAATTCAACTACTACAAAGGCAATAACTCCAAGATTTTACCGCCAGTGTTCTCTTGTTGACCGGTTTTCTGCTAATCACGCATTGCATTGGTGATGTGGCAAACGATCGATACCCATCCCTTATGCATTGCAACCGGTTTCCCATCATGCTGGCTGTATTATGTACTCATGCATACATTCGATTATCATGGTCAATGTCCCGATTGTAACGTGGGGACCTACGATAGCAAACGATTTTTCTTCAAGTGCACACAAATTGTCAAAAGATGTCCCCTGACGTGGTACTGGAGCCCTGTTGATCATGTCACATGTGCCCGTACACAATTTCAGCGTTTTTGATGCGGGAGAGTTGCCCTCATTGTCGCATGAGGGCTTGGATATTGTCCATTCGTCGGACAATCGGAACCCGCCATGAGTTTGGGTCGATGTTGGGCATCAGGTGTAGAGTAGATGAGATAACTGGCATCGAGTTCGCAGCATGTTGGCCTGTTTACCTTTGGTTAACAGCCAACCTAGACCAACGGCAAAGCACTGTCTCAGTTCAGAAACGATTGGTTTTAGAATAATGCATCTGACAAGCTATTGGTGTGCCGAAAGTAGGAATATCCATGCAGTCCAGTGGGAAAGTGATCCAGGTCTACGTTTTAGAATGAGGATCCACCTGTGCAATCACGAGTGCTTGCAAGTACCATCTTCGAAGATGGGTGGGTGATGAAGGAAAAACCTGCAACTTTTGTTCCAACAAATCAAGAGAGGTATCTTTTTGTGTTTATTATACGTAGGTGTTAAGATGAGCGCTTCTGACTCAAGGGAAGAATGCCTAACATGGGTGAAGCTTTTCCGCAGACCGGACAGTCTAAGTATTTCGTGGAATGAAGCATCAAAATTATCAGAACTAAGCCCAGTTTTCAAACGATTAAGAAGTAATCTACATACCCATATTTTTGTTTTATAGGAGATATGACAAACATTCGCAAGCAGAAATGTACATGCCACTTCTGATCTGATTTCTCAGTTTACATCTCGAACAGTTCTTCTTTTACAAGGAAAACATAGATTGCTTGTGGATTGCACCTCTTACCGTATGTGCTAAATCACTTGTATCCATGGGGCACATTTGCGTAGGTTGGACCACACGAAGACTATTAGAATGAGCAATTCGAAGAAAGAACCGATAACGAATAAACAATATCGTACATTTTATTTAATTGGATCATTTGGTCCAAACAACTGAAATCACTTGTTCAGACTGTATGAAAAAATAAAACGAAGCGGTACTTAGCATATGTCGACTGTGACCGAAGCGTCCATAACCCTCGGTTGAAAAATTCCCCTATTTTGGACCGGAAACAATTTAGATAATTTTACCGTCTACCCGAGCCATCCCGAGAAATCGTGTCAGTGGAAAAAACCACTAAGTGAAACGTTCAAAAATGTATTAAACTGATATAAACGAATTCAGAATGAGCCACTGATAAGTCGCTTTTACATGTTAGAAAGTAGGCTTGAAATTATCTTTGCAAGCCCCTTTAATTTGACCATCTAAAACTCTGCCGAAGATAAGGTGATTATCTACGGGGCCTACTTGTGCCCGCAAAGACCGAATTTAGAACAAACATTTTCTCCTCCATCACGCCTGCAGTCAAAGGTACTCGACTTAGATCATGTGGCCTTGAATAAGCAGCCCACTTTATTCTCGTCCCAACAACAGTCTCGAAAGGAAAATTTTATTTTAAACAGAATCCATGTTGGACCGGAAACAAACGCACATAGGTATCGGATCGATCAAGAGTTGCTATTAGCTCCAGCCGTTCAATTAGGTTTTCCATACCACATGTGGTAATTATGTCAAACTAACTGCATTTCTCGCGGTAGGCCGGTCTCACGAACTTCATGCAATGACCAAAAACTGGCAATTTACTCTTTCGGCGGAAATCGGACCTGTGACAGAAATTGTGCATATCGGTCCAGGTAAGGAAAGGTTCATCAGGCAATACCTCCAGAAATTTTGGAACGGTCTGATTCATTTAATCAGAAGACATGGGTCCGTATCATCAACGATTCTAATACTGGCGCCTCGGTTGAAGCTTACCAGTAGGTCCCACCTGTACTATGACTGCAAGTGTTACTTATACGGGGATACAATGGCATGTTGTTCGTTTCAATTCAGTCGTTTTTTCGGCCGAGATATTCTGTTACTTCAATTAAGTTTTAGCAATGGTCTCTAGGGTTTCCTGTGGCGCCAGCATGAGGCCATGCCGTTACGCTCAAACGCCGCTAGTTTAAAGGCGGAAAAGATAGAACCAACGAATGCTGGGAGAGTCCGTTACATTCCGCTGGTTAAGGTGAATATCAATGAAATTAACTGGAATAAATCTATCCATTTGCAGTACGGCTTGGCTACTTCCAGACTTGGGGAGATTACTCAAGTGGCAGCACACTATCCGCTTGTAAAACATTTTGACACCCGCAACGACTGTGAGTTGACTTTGAAACAACCTGCTTGGCGAAAGTATGCCCAAGACCATTCAGCCCACAACATATTCATCCGCATCCTTTCCAATGAGGGTTCTTCTGGGTCCTCAACACCTATTACAAAAGTCACACCAAATTTCGAAACTGGACGAGGGACGACAGATGTTTCTTAATTGCTCTTCCACATGGACTGGAATCTCAACAGAATACAATACAAGGGCTGAAACGCCTTTCAGCTCCTCAAAATTCTTTTCATGTGTGATCTACAGAGAGCGTTTTTTAATGACCTGGTAATTATGGTAGAGGCAATAATGATAATCCATCATTCGGGGTAGCGTATGTAACATTTATTAAGAAAATTCTCCTACCGCACTTCCATTGTCAAGGTCATATTGTTGTGAACCGCAAAACCCGCACGGTGGTATAGTGCAAGGTACAGCAGATTTTTCTACTCACTGTGAGCTTTGTTTTAGTCTGAGTCGCTAAATTGTGACTAGAGGTGATTTAGATTTCGTAATTTGGTCTTTTCGTCTTCTTATCTTGACATATCAGTCGTTGATTGATTGCCAAAGCGTATCAAAGCTCAGTTCACCATAGAGAACAATGAAAGCATGGTGGGGCACTATAATTAACAGATAAATATTTCATTGTGTGGCATTGGAGTTCAAAAATCTCCGAGGTTCAGTCCGGCTGTTCCCACCCACAGTCATTCGTCTCCAACTTCGCATCCCAGTTTGAGCACGGTGGCCTGAAGCATGTGTCGGATTTTTCAGCGGGATCTGAACCTGTTATCGTTTAGGTAACAAATAGGTGATTCGTCCAGTCGTCAACGCTCATCAGCGCCAAGACTTCACATCGCCTCAAATTGTTACCGCTATTCATTCGCAACTCCCAACATCAAACTTTTAGAATTTTGTCACGTTATCGAGCCCCGGACCGGGGAAAACTGAATTAATTCGAATTCATTTCATAAAATAACTCGCCATGTGATATCATCGCTCAACTCACCATAAAGAAACCATGGAAGCACTGTACAGCTGTTTCATCCTTGTTAGGAATCATCAACAATGCATATCGATCGCGCCCGAACCCGAACAAGGACGAACGATTCTGAGTCGAACGCCTTAGCCATTACGCTACCGGGCAGGCTCTGAACGGTTTGTTGAACTTCACTACATGATGTTGCACCTATCCATTTCACTCTACTCCAACTGTCCGAAATTGAGAACAAGTTGATGAATGTAGCTCTGTGAAGCCGGAGGACCATAAATCGGACACACGAGTTTTCACGTGACACATTCGCTAACGTTGTCACGTGCTGTTTGTGTGCATGCAAGCATAACAATTACGTAAGTGTTCATGCACGCAGCCACGTGTCATATCTTTCGCCGAGCTCACACTTGTCCACTCGCTAACCGGCACTGTATCCGGTCTGATATTTTGACAAAAACACACACGTTCAACTTAACTAAGCACAATTGAGGAAATTGATTAGGATACTTGACTTCTGTTCGGAATGAAAATCGGTAGTGTGAATACCACTACAACCAGATAGCAGAGTTATTAGATAAAGTGGAATTGAGTGGAGGTGGGGAATGTATGTGCAGGCAAAATGTCTTCGAAATTATGGCCTCAGACAAGCTGTTACATTATCTCGGTATTTTGAACAATTGTAGAACCTAACCATTACCACGGCTTATACGACTTCCCTTTCAACCATAATAGCTGGTTATCTTTGGTGCTCTGATCTACACTTACAATGGAATTCGTTTGATCCAACCACATACAATGCGATAAAGTTGTGCCAAACCACGTGGCAATGGCATTTTGTTTTCATTACACGGAAAGCCATCGGATGGTGAAAGTGTTCTGGACACCGAAACGTGTTTGTCAAGTGAAAAAGACGGCCGTTTAGTCGGTTCCAAATAGGCAGGACATGTCACAATTGTTTAATTATAGTACATACATTTTGGACGTAAACGCATACTATATACACAGACCTAGTTTTCGGACGTCTAGCCTAGTGTGCTGTAATCAGCCCATAATTTGTTTGTGTGTAAGAGTGGTAGGGAGGTAGGGGGGAACGAGGTTCGTGCTGTCGGTCAGATACGCTTGTGTACCGATTTTGGTATGTTAACTCGGGTGATCTTCTCGGCGTACATACAGCGCCAAAAGATGTATTGTCCGCTGGAAAACAACTGATTACTGTTATTCTCAATGGCATCCATCGGTCGAATGATCACGAGAATCGGGCTGAGAAGAAACAAGCGTAATAATGTGCTGTAGAGAAAATCCAAGTCGAAATATAAACCAGTGCCTTGTACCACGTACGACAAAAGCAGTAATAACTCCAGCCATCTCTGACAAGCGGTTTATCGAAGAAAATTAGTGATATTTTGTCGTCTTCAAAATTCTGAATATTTCGAAAGTCCTCTTCTACCTTTTCAAGTACCTTCTCGAGTTTATAAATTGCGCCTCGTTCCTAGAAGTAGGCTGTTGTGGGAGAGATTTCGTCCCACCAGTGTTCACGTAACCATCCCAGGCCCATGTAATATGCGTCATCGTGTTGGCTGAAATCGGTAATTTTTACAGTAACCCTGTTTTTCCCCGGGAGGTTTTCGTTCCTCATCCACTTTCTGTTTAAGATGCATAGTGTCCGTCGTACTCGTGCAATGAATGCATTTTCTCGGTCTTTTTCAGTCAGTCTTCAGAGATTGTACAATGAAGCACTTGAATAGTCATCTTTTGTATTCCATTTGCCTTTCAGATGCCCTTCCAACCCTTCCAAACTTGTCATTTTTGAACAAAGTCAATATTTTTATCGTTGAACCTCTAGATCGCCCTTCATCTAAAAGTACACAGTTCAAAGATTCGCTAAGTGAATGCAAAAGCCCCCTATATGAGCAGTACAGACTGCCTGAACGCCAGGGTGAAATCGTGCCGGTTTCAAGATTCCGAAATGGGAAAAGGATGATACAGTCACGCGACCCGACTCATCTGCCAACCAAAGCAAAAATTAGCTTGCCTAGATCACATGACAAAAAGCACAGTAAATGTAAACATGTGTAGCCACAGAAACCTTGGGATTTACTGGGGCACCTTTGGCTATGCGTGTGTCTTTTCGAAATTGTTTTCAGCATTATGATATCCGCAAAAGACTGTTGTTCAAAATACAGGAAGAAATGGACGTCTACCGTTGCAAGGTCTGATGACTACATCCTAATGTGTACAAATCACGAGTATAGCCTCCGAGACTAAATCCTGGTATTTTGCCTTCATCGACTGGACGGGAAACTCTTGAACATTTCTGGGTAATGGAATACGGCTCAGTCAGTTGACCAGTGTTGGATAGTTAACTGTGGGCTTCCCACTATTTGCTCTCAGTGGCTGTCATTAATTCCTGCAATAATACCGGGGTCGAATTTCATGAAACCATATTACCGCAGTGGACTATCCGATGAGATAAGTAATTCCCAACAGAGACGTTGCGATCACATCAAAGAACAAACCGGCAATTGCGTAACCCGAATAAACATCCTTTTGATGATTTGAGAAATGTCGTTTTTGACAACGGTACTTGACGATAAACTGGGACAGGGGTAATTAAGAAGAATTCCTTATCACAGTGACTTTCCAAATCACAGCAGAGCCGACCTGGATGATGCCAAGAAAACACTCAACATCAGGTTCTTCCCAAATAAAATAAAATGTTTAGGTTTTCTGATTACTTTGTTGCTTTGTCAACCTATTCAACACTTGATGTCCCACTGATAAATCCATTCCAAATCGGTCATCGTAGTGCGATCGAATTTGTAAAGTCCAGTATGACCAAAAAAAGAACCACAATTAAAATTCCAAATGTCAGCTGTATTACTTTTCAATCAACTCCTTTTGGAACTTATTGTTTTACGATATCTTCACTGTCCAATTTTCATCCGGATTGGTTGTGTATACGATTATTTGAATGACAATAAAAATTGAACGATAATTTACCCGTTTTTCAATGTGAACTCAGTCGCATGACAAGGCCAGCACAAAATTAGGTGTGCTTCACGTGACCAGAAAGTGAAATCAAAATAACCGGGAGGATATTTCATGATTCATTTTAATGTCACCTGCTGTATAATAACGCTGTAACGGCAGGTCACGGTCATGTGACCATTCTGTATCTACGCGCTACTTCTCGTATTTATTATGTACAATTGACAGGATACATGAGAACACTTTCCCTTGGTCGGAAACGGAAATTGATGTATGAATGGATATTAAGTTTACCAACAATAGAATGTCATTTTAAAATGCTGCAACCAGCTGAGTAAATTACAAAGTTTTCAAAGTTGATGATACGATGCACCCAAATCCTCAAGCTTGAAGACCGGGGAAAGCTCTGAGCCTTCTAACTTGATATAGCCACCAACTATGTAAGGTTCCTCTTTCGACTCTACATTCGGGATGCAATGCAACCACGATTCATCGATTTATCTGTCATGAGCCAGTCTGATTGTATCATTTTTCAAACATGTAACGGAAACATTTGTTAGACTGAAATCGGCGAAAGTTTAGCTCCGTCCAAAGGGTCAGTTTCTTCGTGTGTTACCTCCACCTCCGGCCAGAATGCAGCTTTACAGGTCTCATTCATCAACAAAACTTTAACGTTGGATGGATTGGCAGAAAGAGAGGTGGACCGGATTAGGAAACAATGGGAAAACCTACGTCAATTGGGAGTAACAACGTACTTTAACTACAAGTCTACAGATTTCTGATGGCATTTTGCCTAATTCATTCTCACGAAAGCACTTTTAAATATACCACTGGCATTCGAATTACTCAACCATAACTTGTAGTTGGAAGATGATTAATCGGACGATTCGGAAAGCCATATTTGTGAGATTGTCCCGTACGCTGACCATTCCCGGTAATCACAAAACTTTGGGATCGTGAAGATGAAAATCCTTTGAAAGTTTATGTAAACACCGCATGTGAAAAAAGTCCAGATGTTTGTGAGCGATACTAACACCTGAGCAGTCGATTGTGCTGTGGAAACGGAATCACTGACAATGTACATAATGATGAAGACTGTTAAGAATAACTAAAGTCTCTTGGTTTGGTGATTTTTGGCGAATCTTTAACTAGGGTATGAGAGCCCATTATTTGTCTGCGCTGTCGGAAGAACAGCCCACACCATTGCAGATAATGATGCTCCGAGCTTTCCCAAAAAATGACCGCATAGTCAAAATAAGCACAACCAGCAAGGCACTCGAAACGAGATGACAAACTCAAATATGGACCTCGGCTACAGCATTCCTATCCTCTCTCTCTCTCTCTGTCTCTGTAGTGGACCCTAGTGGCTGTGAAGCATGTGCCTTTCACTGCACTCATTCGTTAAATATATCACAGAAAAGTGCATGAGTAGGCATTTGTGAATGAGTGATTGGGCGAGTGAGCTGGTTTGGTGAAGGAATGAATGTGTGGTGATTGCCTAAGTTTGACATATCTTTTAAATCCTTCTGCCTCCTTCACGAATGAAATAACATTTTTCTGGAAGGGGCGGTGGGCAACAGAGGGCTGTCAAGTAGGGAAGTTGACCGGGGGTGGGAGGACTCGAATCCGCGAACTTCCAGGTCCAAACGCTAGGACCTTACCCGCTTGGCCGACTTTGGCCAGTCAAGTCCGCCAGTCACACCTGTTCTCATTTTGGGTTTCAAGAACAAGGAATATTGCGAAATCGGTCTTTTTGTCATTTATGCACTCACTGCCGTAAGATCTAAGCAACTTTCTGTCTTACAATTGTTTCACTATACAAACCAAAAGATTTCTTATAACGAGTCAAGATTCCCATTCAGCATGTCATGATTATGGACGACAGATTTGTGTGCGTGCGAACTTAGTCTATCAGATCACTTTTCCGGCTGTGCTGTCTAGACAAGATCATATGACACTAGATTAGTTTTGCGCAATATGGTGAAAGGAGACAATATGAAACATATTCGAAAGTCATGAGTCTCAGTGACGAACGCGGCATGATGATGACGATCATGATGCCAACGATAAGCTCATCAATTCTGTCATTTTGCACAACCCGTTTACTCACAATCATGAGAGTGAAAAAAACTTATAGGGTGATTGTTTACAGGTTAAGGCAGACCAAAATCTCCGCGATCTATATTATTTTGCTATAATTATTCATTTATTGGACATCATGCTCAATGACTTTTTTCCTTCCTGATGACTCCAATGTCTAACTAGCAATACTCACCAATCGCATAGGCGAGAAACGCTGTGAAATAGAGTTGGAAAATCAGACCAAAATAACGAACGTTTTTCGTTGCTTTCACCCACTCGGATTTTGGACACTTAAACCTGAACTTATGAAACGTATAACAGAGGCATACAAAAGCGTCGCATACGTACTGATAGACGTCAAAGTAGAGTAGCTAAGAACACGATAAAAAGAACCGAAATTGGTCAATAAAGCTAGCAACCGTCGCCTGGAATGTTACAAGCTAGAAGGCTAGTCATCCTTTTACGTGGTATAAAATGCATCCCACTTATCACTTCGGGTGACCAATCTTATCTCCGCAAGCAGCTTGCTGCTAATTAACTATCCTATGACATTTGATAATCAGCCTCAGTAAACTAGACGCCTGTCACTACGCTGTACACCCAAATGTTAGTTTTTCGGTTCCAATCAAAAGGCATCTGTCCCATGGATTACGGTTCGTGCAAGCCCTGCAAGACGTGCTTGAAGGAGCTCGTTGCTCGTGGGTTCTATCTGTCAAACAACTAATTTGTCTAAATTGTTTACAATCTTCCGCTTATTTTGTTCCACCTAAAGAGAGAATGGCGTTCGATTCATCCCATTTAAAAAAGCATAAATAAAAAAGAAATGTTCTATATGCTAACGGTTAATGCTTTAAAATAACAATTAGTGTTCTTTCTTACACGAAGCTGATTGAATCTTCGCTGGGTTGGAAGGTGAAAGCTGCGAGTTTAGAGCAGTACGTTGCAATTTAGAGCTTTTCGTCATGAGACTTAAGTTCATAGGTTGCAAGGTAGTACACACATCTATGGAGCTTACTATAGTTTCACGGAGAGCGAGAATGGATTTCGCAAATAATGTCCATTCTCAACGTCTTGGACAACAGTTCTGTTAATTTCATTCTGTTAATCAGTGAATTTATCACACTGACTAGTTATGAAATGTGATCGAATTGACAAGCTTAGAAATCAGGAGTTTGTGAACACGTCGATAATATGAACACGTATTGCCTCAAAGCTCAGGGCGAGGACTTAAATTTCCAAGACTATTAATCATTGGCGAAGAATACTAATGGGCCTACCAAGAACAATTTTCAGTTTATCCCATTTGCCAGTTTTGGGCAATCGATGTGCTAGCGATGGTCAGCCCTCATGAGAAATTCAGTGACTTGTGACGACTAAACTTAATCCAGTACTAATACTCAACAAACCGTTTGACAAGCTGGTTCTAAGATGTTTGTTTCACATTGTCCTGAGTTTCTTCTAGATTGGGTTGCTCTGAAGTGCATTTCAAACGCTCGTCTATTGCGACCTCAAGGAACGTTGTTTATCTTTTTCTAGGTTGGCGTGACGAATGAATGGACGGGAAAAAACAAGAGAATACATTTTGTCGTTGCAGTCATTTTTTGGGTGTACACCTTTGCCCCTGCATCGCTAATTCACAACGAAACTATTGTAACCCATGTCTTACTTCAACAAGTCTGATTTAAGAATTCGGAATGTCAGTAGACAAACTCCACAGAAGAATCCAGTTTGTACTGCAGAGGTTAGAAGGGGTACGCTGAGTTACAGCGTTCATCGTGACGTCCTGATCAAAACCAGGACTCGTTGTTAAGTATGAATGGGTGATTGAATGGGATAGCTAATTCTGTTCGTTTTGGTGTGTTGTCCTTCTCTCTATCTCACTGTACCTGGTCGCTGGTCTTGTTAAGATGACGTAATGTTTATTATTCTCGGCATGCCAATTGAACGAGTTATTCCAGTGGAAGGCTTCGAAAACCAGTCGCTTCCCCTTTCCGTTTGCCCGGCTGACTACCTTCGCGCTGTTGGTGTTGACCTAATGGCCTGTTTGTGCACAGTGGTCAGCGCGACGTACAGCTAAGCAGTATTCGTGCAAGCATGTGCGTATTTGTTTGCCTGTCTCACCGACATACTGGTTATCGCACCCGAGGCACAAGATTGCATAACCTACCTCTGATTGGTCGATGCGATCTCTTGAGTTGAGTAGAGCGGATCTCAGGGTGCCGGTCGATTTGTTGGCCATTCTGATATTCAGCGGTCATGGGGTACGTTCGACCGTCCCGGATATTCCCCGTATGTATGGATGTACCACTATCCATTAGGTCTTGTTGATATTTATCATGTTTTCACAAATACAGGTTTTGAGGGTATCGACAGCTCCTTAGGTGGCAGGCCGGATGTCGGCCAGGTCGAGGTTGCATCGACCAAATATTCACTATTCGACAGATACTCGAAACGCGCCACACGCACCGCCGCCCTACGATCGTAGTCTTCCTCGACTTGAAAGGTGCGTTCGACTCGGTGGATCGACCGGCGTACTCAGTGCTCTCCATCGGAAGTTTGTGAACCTGTTGCGAGCATTGTACTCGCATACCTATGGTCGCGTTAGGGTATACGGTGAATTGTCACGTTTATTCAAAACGACTAGTGGCGTTCGACAGAGTGTCCCATCTCTCCATTAATTCATACTCAACTTCGTCATGAACGAGGTGATGGAAGATACTTTAGGATGTCTCCGGGATGTAGGAGTCGAACTTGGAATTGGAG
>LUCM01004876.1:310197-375232 GCA_008360955.1 Fasciolopsis buskii
CTGTGTTCCGTGTGTTGGCTGCAGCAGCATCTTATCTTTTCCCGCCTGTGTAGATCCACTCTCTGTTCCTCTTGGATATTCCCCTTGGACAATGTGACATGTTTACTGAAAAGATTTAGTATCAAATGCATCCCAGTAATTACTGTTTTTCAGTTTCTCCGCTTCCCGCCACGTTATCATGACATTTGCAATTTTAGCGCTCAACAGCTCATAGAAACATGTAACTCTGGGGAAAGGTGGCTTGCTTTGCTGTTTAACACTGAACGATGATGGTGATAATGAGACGTTATATTATATGATGAAAATTCGCCTTATCTGATCAGTTAAGGACGTTGGTGTCATCACGTGGAGCATATAAATATTTTTTTGGATCTCTCTCCTTTGCTGTCTTAATGTGTTCTGCTCGATATATTTTTGATTAATTTACCTTACCTTAGCTCGTTATTTGGGCGCGAAATGTTCCCATAAAGACATCTTTTAATATGTCAACTAGTGATCACCAATGTACCACCGCAATCACCCGCATGTGTGATGTGAAATTTTTGCCCTGCTAGCTGGCTTTCAGTTAGAATGCGTCAAACGCATGAGCATTCGGTGTTTATCGAATAAACTTATTGTAATGGTGGTGGCTTTGGTGTGCTCATAACCATTAGCCTGATCAAAACACAGCTGTGATGCCATCGTGCCGATTACGGCAATCGATAATCTGAACGAAAAAGTCGCATGAAAAAGTCAATGAATAAGGATGGGCCAAATTGGCCAGCAAATCGATTTCGACTAACATATGAATGCATTGTCTGTGCAACTTCGGTTTCCTCTATACAGCTAACGGAAATGGGAGATAGAACCAGTTGTCGATTGACTATTTGAATCCAAAGCGGTCGTCCCATCATTTCTTTTCCTGCATTTTAAAATAGTTCACAAGATTTCCCCTTTAGTTGGTTCGCCCTTACTCCTGTTTATATATTGAGGTGCCTGTTCGAGCTGATTATAGCCTGCTGCTTCGTCTGTCCAGCCATCTATTCAGTCACTTGGCTACTGGAACCTGTTAATTATTCTGTCCCTTAGCCAGTCAGTCCATGCGGCATTCAGGTCGGATTTCCATGTCGTCTTCCGGTCAGCCAACCTTGCTGACAGAAGTCACCCTAACTAGCATAGCTAATCAGTCGGTGTTAGTTGAACGCGGTGACTGGCAATTGGAATAGTAATTGTCCTGTTCCTTATTTGTCATTATAATAAAGCCGCTCGTTTGGTCTGTTTGTTTTGTTTCGGTATCTCCGTTGCCAATCCCATGACATTTACGCATCTAGTTTTTCACCCTGGGTTCATATAAATTTTCACAAACCACGCCACTCAGTGTGAACCCACCTCAGACATCCATGCTCCGCGTACCAGTTAGAGGTCAGCTAAACAAGGACAATTAATGCAGTCGTTTCGACTACGACACGTGATATGACATACGGCCTGCTGTCAGACGGAGTGTAAATACGACAGCTTGCCACACCCTGTCCATTAAACGTACAGGTCAAGGTTTGTCCAAATAGTCATCGCTTCCGAAATTTTAGTCATGTGAAGTCAATGTATATGACAATATGACTGCTGATACGTGGCCGCACATTAAGCTATGCGGTCATGTGCATGTCTGCCCTTGAACGGTCAACGAGAAAGAGCAATAGAATCCAATTTTTGGGTTCACTATGATTTGCTTATTTCGTCAGCTCCGGTTCCGGGGTCCTCAATTCATACGCATTTCGAAGCGTTATCGGTCTTCCCATGAAGACCGATACAGTTCACTAATGCTCCTTTCAGTATACACCACTGAAAACACAAATTCAGTGAAGGTAGCTACTGAATAATTAAAGGCACGAGAGTACTAAAAGCTTGTTTTCGGTAACTTCATCTTTCGGCCGATACGGTTAGACAAGTACGTTGTTCTGAGTTTTCGTTTATTTTACAATTAAATAAGCTAGGTTGAGTGATATGAGCTTATTTTAACCAAACTGGGCTTGGGAATGAGTCTGCTCTTTTCCGATTCTGAAAAGCAACACAGGACTTGAGTATTCTTAATTTGTGCCAATCGCAGTGATTTCCATCTACCCAATCAGACTACTGTCAAATTTTGTGACCTAACAGATAGTTTTTGAACGAGCTGTTATTTCCAGACGTGGATGACGAAACTTTCCTGGTGTCTTTGAGGGCCTCAGTAAGTCAGTTTGACGACGCGATTATCAAACTGAAGTTCCGAGTCCACAAATTGCACCGGGATAACACTGGCGATTGCATTCGTTGTTCCAGAGTCTAACCAGGTGGAATCGATTTCGTGGATTCTTTTGCAAATTCGCTTTGTCGTGCAACAAATATATACATATATATAAATATATATATATATATATATATACATATATGGCCGCAGCCCCCTTCCTGAAAAAGGATGTGCATTGTTATTTCATTAATAAAGAGAGCAAAAGATAAAAGATATATATCTATATAGCTAAGTGTGAGCAAAAAAGGAAGGCTTTGTCGTGGAAGAAGTTGCGACAGCTTATCTTTGAGTTTCACGGAGACTAGTGGCCGACTAGTGAATGGTGCACTCGCAAAATTTGCTAGATGTGTGTCTTTTCTAACCATCCTTTTAGAAGTTGGTACGCTGAATCGCATATGGAGAACAGCCTTATGAGTAGTACTGTTCTTTTTGTGATGTATGGCGGACGATCCTGAGGCTTCTGTGGCTGTTTTTATAGAGGTCACGTTCAAAATAATTATTTTATAGTTCCTATTTCACACAGGATTTTATCCTTGTAACAAAATTGTCCAGTCGGCTTACCTGCGAGGCGTATGTGGAACACTAAAAGCGCTTTAATAATTCAAGTGTAACCAAAAGACAGAGACGTTACGGGGAACAAGCATATTCTGTTGCTTCCGAGTTCTCATCCCCGTAAGTGCGGAAACGTGAATCTTGAGAGACAAATCTAAACTTAATAACGCCTTTTCACAAGAGCGCTGTTCTCCCGGTGAACGTTCAATCCATTCTCATGAACACAATATTATGAAAATGACTTTGGTCCAGCCAAGAAAACCTATCAAGAGCGACCAGCTTTGTGGAGTAATAGCATTTTTAGGGTTTGCATCCTAGGGTTCGTACATAATGAGAAATTTATCGACTTGTAGAATAAACTCTTTCGGTTGGTCCTCTTAGGTTCATCATGGTAGGTCATGCTTCTTCCAAAAGTGTCAGATTACTGCTCATTTACCACGGAAGTTTGCGATAAAACAAGCCAAGTGATTCAACCTTTTCGTAGGCTTGTTCACCTTAATAATGCAGGTAATAACCATTGTAGCACCTCCATAAATTCTCCATTCCATTGTTTCCAGCAGATCATTGTCAGTTTCGCTGTCATCTGTTATTCCACTAGCTTCCGTGTTGTTTTCAGTTATAGACCGGCTGTTTTCATGCATCACGTGGTTGGCTGAATGGTTGATCAAGTAGTGCAGGTTGTCTAGCGATGTTCATTCAGCAATTGTCTTTGCCAGTAATAATTCAAAATTTCAGTAATCCTCGGTTCGTGGTTCACCTACTTCCTTGCTCTGGTTGGTCAAGTAAGCAAGGAAATGTGCATAAATTTGAATACTATCACTAACCCCGCTTACAGAAGTCTGTCCTACCAAGAAGAGGCTGGTTTCCAAGGGGGAATAATCAAAAGAACGTCGGTTAGCTGCTTTTGACTTGGACATGGCTGAAAGAAATCCACTCCAGAGTGGGGCCACTGTAAAATTTCGTAAATAAGAAGCCATTGGAATGGAACAGCTACCGGAAAACACGTTTCTTCTTTCTTCCTGATACTGGTTATCCATCTGGACCAGTGATTGTATCTTAGCTGTCCAAACATTTGGGACCTGAATGCCAGATCGAGAGATCCGAACCATCCGCCTCAAGTATTCAAAATTTGGGAGCCGAACTCGTTCATATGCAGCTTCTTTCTCTTAGTCAACCAAGAGCAACACACTGGAACGAGTACTTTCATTGAATATTCACCTAAGACAACAAGTTTAATTGAGATGGGTTTCAAATTCGACTGATGTCGTATTGCGAATTTGATAATCGGAGGATGCGATGAGCGTAAATGACCACGTACTGCATATAGTTTTACTGAATCCATAATGAACTATACCTAGGATTCCAGATAATGCTATGGCGTTTGTGTTGGTCGTTGATGACTATTTTTTTGCTGTTAGTTGCTTTTAGTCCAGGTCTGTTCGCATCAGGGCGGTGGCCAGGCGGATAGGGTAGGGGCGTTTGGACGAGGAAGTCGTGGGTTCGAATCCTCTCACCGCCGGTCAACTTCCCCACTTGTCAGCCCTTTGCTGGCCGCGGCTCCCCTCCTGAAAATTGATGTACATTGTTATTTCATTAACAAAGGAAGTAGAAAGGTAAAAGATAAAAAAGTTTAGCGTTCTTAATGAATATCACCTCCACCTGAGCAACTTCAACTGCCTAGCTGAGAGTGAGAATCGGCTGGCTACATTATATTAATTGAGTTTCCTTTGTAAAACTGTGCCCATTAGCAGTAAGGATGCGAAGCTTTAAAGTTAAAACGTAAATATGTCCAAGTTTCATCAGGATTTGAGAAAATGCGCTGTTCGTAGTTCAAATCCAAGAAGAAACTTTTTAATATACACATATATATATATGCACATATATACTGACTTGAAGCGAAACACGGTATCAAGGCAGCAACAGTTAAACAAATTATACAAAAATCGGATACAGGAGGAGGAGACGAAAAGTAAGAAAATAAAATATTTACACCACGCCTATTTTGGAAGTTGATTGCCTACAGCGAAAAGTCTACAAAAACCAAACTTGGAGTGACTAATATGCGAAATTCAACAGTTGCGTTAGCATCCAACAGAAGGGAAACCTATTAAAATGCTTGGCCTTCAGAATGAGGGAAATTCGCTCGGCCGAAACGTTGGATAATGAACTCATTAGAGACTCCTTGCGGGAGAAATGTTATCCGGATCAATTTATTGAAGAGAATATAATCGAGAAAATCCCAGAAACTCTCACGAAAAGTGTAAAAATGTCTCAATCATCAGTTTGCCGCTTAAAGAAGACAAAGTTAACGAAAATTTAAGCCAATTTTTGAATGCGACAAAACGTTTAGTGCTGCCACATTTTGTTGCGTTTTCCGTGGTTTTCCTCTAATCCTGGTTCAAAACAAGAGTAGTTTTCCAGTGTGGACCTAATCAATGGTTATTTGCTCGTTTAGATGCGTTTGTGAGGCATTTTATCTCGTTCTACCTGCACGACAGCAATTTATCCGGATTAACGAGTATTATCCAAACTGGGTATGTCGCGGATATACCGGATCGATAAACGATGCTATTTTAGTGCACCTAATTGGTGCAGAGTACATAGTTGATATGGACAAGGTAATCAGGGTTGTCTATCGTGGCCCTCTTAACAAAAGCCATTCAGCTACGCACAGTACTGACTGCTGAAGGTATAGGGATCCGGAAGCTAACCTCCTACCTCCTACCCCTCGGTCCGAACACTTCAACTGCCATAGCCCACAAGATCGAATCTGTCCGTCATTTAGTCAACTACAGGCTGAGTGAACCAATCGCATGCCAATAGCAATTTGACTGATGAATCTACATCTTTGATTGGTGTTATTCAGACTTAGGTGCATGATTTGCTTTCATATTTTCCCTAAGGCAAGTTGTACCTAGAGACTATGATGAATCATTTGGGAATTCACACTAAATTTCCGAATACTGCAAACCATACCCATGTAATCTGTAAACTGGTGTTCTGCGTGCTGATGCGGCCATCTTCCGGACACCTTGTGATTTTTTGTTGTTTTTGGTGTTGGGTTTTAAGAAAAACAAGTTCTACAGACTGGTTATGCAATATTTGACACACTGACTGCGATTCTGAAGCACGTCTCTCACCCAAGCTAACCAGCGAAAGTCTTCATCTCTTCGGTTCTAACCAGGAAAGCTAGAGGCATCAACTGATGGTAAAACCCAAGTTAATTTCTTCATGCTCTTTCGCCAAATTAGAGAAAAGACCACTGCAATTTCTTTTCCAACATTTTCCAGCGCCTGTAAACAAGATGTAAAAGGGCAGGTGAGCATGCATAAGCCAAATTTATTCAGCCAACTGAAGACGACGGAGGGCGATTGTCTCAATCAGAAGAAGGCTGTCGCCAATCAACCATCAACGATGCGCTTCGTCATTGGTCACCCGATACTCCCACCAGACACGAGCACTGCTTTGGAGATATCGGTTGTCGGATACAGATAGTCACCGAAAATACTGAATGCGAAGAGGCCAAGAATCGCAACCGCAGAGCAGAATATGACGAACTGTGGCATTATGCTCGCTTTCCTTGGGAAAAGCCGGAAGTCATGATGGTATCACAGGTATCGCAGATTCACAAAAGTTGATCTGGCTGGCTTAATTCGTGATTTTGTCGCCTCCTTAACTCCTTCACCAGTTGTGATCAAAAGTCTCTGGGTACTTAGAACCACTCATTATCTTAAACAATCACGACTAAGAATGAGTGCTCTCACGGACACCTGCCATTCTTAAAGAAGTACCTTGCACCTTGAAGGTGTAGAGCACATACCTCATTACCTCAATCGGCAAGCTGTCCGACGCGTGCTGAACTGCCTGTTCACTGTTGCTCAGGAAGACGGAATCAGTGGTATATTCTCAGTCAAAAATCCTGTTCCCCGAAAGGAGTTTAATTCCACCATTCAAAAGACCAGATAAAGCTTTCTGTAAAACATATATGGTTATTTTGAAGAGAAACAAAGGTACAGAGCAGACTTATCACACTGCATTGCACACGCCCAGGGGTGGTTAAAGTTACCTATAATCTCTAACGTGACGACATAACTCTTTCACGAATGATATTTACATCTCATGTGATCTATTCATCAGGAAGCATTGCCATAGTAAAGACCTGTGGACGGAACAGAAGGTTGCCCTAATGACTAAAACATAATGGTCGCTGGCCTTTGAAAGGTAAGATTGGGCTCTGACAGCTGCCGGAGGGTGAAAACTTGTTGACGCATCCACAGCCGCCACGAAACCCAGCCTGCTTCTCGGAAGTTTGCCATGAACTTGTCACCCCAGTCACTGGGCGATCCTTTCTTGAGGGTGGGGATAACAGTCGATCTCTCCATGGGACTTCTTCGGAATACTAGACCCTTGAAAGGTGAGCATGCGCTTCCCACGTCGGTTCCATTCCTCTACCTTTAAGTACATATGAAGAGAAGTCGTCGGAGTCCGACGCTTTAAAACCTTCTAAAGCTTGGATTCCCTTGCAGGTCTTTACTTTACAAGAAGAATCTGTTGAAACAGACAAGGAGATAAACATTGGGAAAGGGTGAATCAATGCTTTAAAGTTCTTCACTAAGCATGCAGGAAGTCCTTGTTGAGTATGTATGAGAGAAGCTTTGGACTTTCAGACCGTTTTGGCCACTCCCAACTCTTTCCTGTCGGTGGCCCAGGCAAGGTGAAACAGCCTATAAGAATTACTACTAGCGACCGCTCGTCGAAACCATCAGATCCCGCGGTTCCTAATTGAGCTTGTGTCTGGTGATAGACTGTGCTTCAGTAGACGCACTACAGGTCTGAATGGACTGAATTACGTCAAGAAGGTGAAGAAATTTAGTGAAAGTGCAGGATTTCACATCATGTCCGGTCGAGCCACGACTCACTAAGCCAACGGAACACAAGACACTCTTGGCAAGCTACCAGTGCTCACTGACATTATTTGTCTGGTTAATTCTAGCATTTCAACCAACTCGCACGGGAACATTTGACGAGCAGTTCCGGCTAGGGAGCTTGTCGCAGTCTTTCGGATGCGCCCACCGAAGAACATGGATATCTTGGTACAGATTAATGTGCAGTTGGAGTCTAGTGAAGTGCTCTAGTACTACCGACGATCTTGTAAACAGTCCCACCGTTGTTACCTGATAACAATATGTTCAATATCGATTCATGGTTGACTCGAAGAAGAGGGATGCCAGGTGGCGTGCCGACGATATGGATGTCTAAATTACGTACTAGCGAAAAACAGTCGAAGGCACGAGCACAGAGCCAGCAGCTGTTCCAGTTCTCTAGACGACAAAATCGAGAACCTAAATAAACCTCTTTCGAGAACAGTCGAACTGTTCGGGAATTCATAACTCCTGCCAAAATCACGATGTCACCCCGCCTTGTAATGCAGCTTTTGGTCTAACATGCCGTTGATTACATCTTGGTTACAATTTGTAGACGCATACGATGAAATGACAAGCGCGTGGCGTCTATCAGAGAGACCATCGTTTAGTTTACATAGATCTTTAAGTATCATCATATATAGTCGGATGCTGAGTGGGATCCCGTCAAGCAGTTTAGCCGGGCCCATATCAACATCATCATGCCTAGAAGCCATGGCCTCAGTTTCCCCAGACAGGGATAGATGAAATTCTACCGAAGGATTGGGTGGGAATTTCAGCCGAATAACTGCGCGGGTGCCGCGAACGCTAGTCTCTTGGATACAAAATCCATCAGTAACTAGGATCATCAGAGTAGGGCCTAAAGATGCCAGCTGACTTGTATGCATCACTGTTTGTACATTAAATTTGGCTAGTTTGAAGAGGCGTCAAGGGAGAAGATGAGCATCAGTCGGTGGAAGCAGATTCGGTGAGATTAGGATGATAGCTGAAGGAGAACGGGATAGAACAGGGATGACAATTCTTCAAGTGGCACTGGCAGTAGCACGGGAGACTGAAGCGCCCAATGAATGTGCAAAAACTGGGTGACAAGGGGAGTCACATCAGTCGTTAGAAAAAAGCTGCGATGGAAAATCACCTTCGTAGATGGGTGAGGAGTAAAAAATATTCGTTATTAGTCCTGGAGGGTTAGTATTTGAATATACTGTGGGCTGCTGCAATACTAGAACGCCTGGTACAAAGTGGAGCCCTGTATTCGAGGAGGAGGCATCTCTAGCCTTTGTACCACAAGTGCGATCAGTAAGGTCGCAAGATTATTTCTTATAACCCAGTCCTCGAAAATCTTACTGGGTCAGCGGAACACAACAAACACAAATAGTATCATTTTACTGGGGGGGGGGCATACTCACCAGGCCACAGTGCCACCAGTAGACACCTTCGGTACTACTTAGGGAGAGCTATTGCCAAGTAAAAACCCACCACGTACTTGGCGCTCCGATTGGCTGTCTGCGAGCGCTTGATCAGTTAGCTTGGACCCATCTAACTCACGGCCAAGTGAATTGTGGATGTTCCCTCATCTACAACACAGGGACTCCGCGGTAGCATGCAATCCTGCCCCAGATCCCTGGCTGGACTCAAACTGTCGGATGCTGATAGATGAAATTAGCTGATTATCATCACCCGTTGTTAGGGTAACCAGGAGTTGCTATGCCTTTCTGATTATCCGTAGGACAGTCAACCCGGTAAGGTTAGAAGAAAGCCCAATTGTCTTTCTTCGTTTGGAATATGCAACCCGACTTTGTGACATGATAGCAGCAGTTTGTATTAGCTGCTTTATGTGATGGATGCTACGTAACCAGTCGATCCTAATAAAAGCGAATGTTGCTTATTCAAACCGAGGAATTTCACACCAAATTCAACAATCTCCCTGAATGCTCCCCAGAACACTCGATTTCTCTTCTACCAGAGATAACTGAAATGATTCAGCTAATCTTAAAGGCATCGAGAAATCTGTAACATAAATTAAAAGTCGTCATCTACCAGATAACAGCCTTTCGTGAACTCATAAACTGTGTGGTAAAGTTCGATCACAAATTGGCATGAGTTGTTGCAGACGTCAGCATTGCACGATTGTGCACTGGAGATGTTCAGTCCTACTCGAAACTTGGACAGCCAAAACTTCTCTAGGAATCCGTGAAAAGAATCTCATGTTCATTCTATATCTAGCCATTTGGAACACTTGCACCAGTTATCGATAATTTTATGTCTTTGAGTCAGAAGTCAGTTCGAAAATTATTGTGTGACTGAAATGGACCATGCGACACGATCGATTCGAGCGGCTTAACCAATGGTAACTTGGTTTGTTCTTTCGTTACACAAATGAATGTCCCTTGAAGATACTAGGGAATATGTGAAAACTTTGTTTCTTTTTATTTTATTGATTTGCTATTCTTTTTAATATAAAGTTGATCAAGTACCTGAACCTACGGAAGGAGTTTACGATCACCTGGAGGTTGCTCAGTAGGGAAAGTGAGTAGTAGAAACTGGTACGGCTGCTTACCGGATTTGAGAGACACAAAGTCGGGGTCGTGTGGTTCAAAAGTATATTTTTTCTCTTTCATTGGACAGGAGAAAGATTACATGCATATCTGTGCGTGTGGGCCTACATACACGCGTACTTAAGAACAAATGGATAGACAAACGAACTGATAGACGTGTGGACTGACGAACAGATGGATGGACGGGCAAACAATCAGGTAGACAAACAGACAAACAGACAGACAGACAGACAGCAGACAGGCAGACAGACAGACAGACAGACAGATAGACGAATAAGTAAACATAGAGCAAAGTGAGATAGGTACAGATGAATAGCAAAAATAGAAAAAATCAGAACTTCGCACATAGTTGAAATGTCTTCAAATGCAGGTAGTAGGCGAAGTAAATTTGTAGGAAGTGTGATGTGGAATATCATTATTAATTTTATTGTTATTGTTGTTATTCGTAAATGTGATGAATGAAGGAAAAAGATAATCACGCTATCGGTGTTGGCGAACACCGAAACATCAATTTCGTATGGAGGGCGCTTCTTTTGACCAACTGATGCATACTCATGACTGCATATGTGCCTGTGTGTGCCTGTGTGTGTGTGTGTAGGTGTGCGTAGATGTGAGATCACTAGATCAACAAGTTAATCAGTCCACAGACTAGGAGGTAGACAATAGTACTGTGCACGAGCTGACTGCACACAGAGCTCACTGAGGTCTGAGACGGTGACCAAATAGATGGAATGATAAAACTCAAGATAAGAACCTGTTGTTGTTGTTGTTGTTGTTGTTGCTGTCGTTCGTATTTGTGCTTAACAGAACATGTGAACAACAGAAGAAATGCCGAGCGGCGTGCGGTCTTCAGAACATGACGTAATCTCTTCACGAAGTCAATACTTGTAAAGAAAATGATAAATGGGAATGACAACGCTTTGGGCAAGATTGCTTGGCGCGTATTGGAATGCTGTGATAGTGTTTAAAAACAACGACACTGGACAGTACGGAGCATTCTCAAGAGTGTTGGAATTAAGTATTTTTATCTGTAGAGTCTTAGGATAAATGGTGATACTGCATCATGACATGAAGAATGTGCGTCCGTTGCAATTCGAACAGAAATGCTGATCTGGCCTGCTAGAATACCTGGGGATTTTCGGAACTGGATTTGGCTTGCGTACGCAGACTGGGAACACGTTGATGACTTGCAAAAACTACTCATTGTAAGTACAAAATCATCCACGAACACATGCATATGCACTTTTCCTAGTTCCCATTTCCCAACACGGTAACGAGTTGGGTGCAGGGACAAATGCCTCGAAAGCACTCGATCGATGTAGATCCACACTTACGCAATCACATCGATGACTTGATCGCATCATGGGATCAGTTTGTTCCACTAGAAGGTTGACGATTGATTGATTGTCTCGGTTCAATGGTCAGTGAGGCTTGATACGTTTGTTCTTCGTCCAGCAGCCGGGTTGGATCCAACAAATAGTCGGTGACCTTGGTGGGGTTAACAGAGGTGGACTGCATTATGGAAAGCAAGTTGTATAAAAATAATGAGGATAGAAGTGATCGTAGGGCTATCGATAGGATTGAAAGAACAAGTCGCAAGGTGAGTAGGCCAAGGTACTTGACAGTAAGTCACCAGATCCAGTAAGTGTGTCAGAAATCAAAAGAACCGGGATGACATTGGACCGACAGCATCTTTAGGCAGATAAATCGAAAAAGTCTTGCGATAAAACCAGTCACTGTTGAGAGCAAATTAGTCAACCGACCAGTGAGCAACGAATACCGTAAACCGGTAAGTACTATTTATTTGTGGCCATTAAGAATGGATCAAATTAGTTTATCGGCTCGCGACTGTTATTGGCACTAGCAAGACGGGTTTCTGTATAGAAAGTAGTCAACCATTAGTGCAAAACTTGAAGGTTCACACCATGCCCTAGTGTGGACAGCAAACTGACATGCTAATCGACGCTGAACAACGTATAGCACCGACGTGCGTTTGCATTGGAGCAAAAATCAACCGGCCAATTTAATCACCTACGAAATTCAAATTCGGAAAGACTTTTTTGTTAGTCCATTGGCAAACTACTTATTGAGCGATTTAGAACTACAAGGTTATCTTATACTCTTCCATGACCGGCGGTGGTCAAGTGGACAAAGTCGTGGTGTTTGGACGAGAAGGTCGGGGGTTCGAATCCTCCCACTGCCGGTTAACTTCCCCACTTGGCAGACTCACGATGGCCGTGATTCCCTTCCTGAAAATAGTATGAAATTGTTGTTTCATTAATGAGAAAGAAAAATATGTACTGCCACTGCCTGCTCTGTTGGTTGGGCTTCAGCAGTAACTGTTCAAACAGCAACCTTATACTTAAAGCGGTCGTCTTCCGAAAGCAACGGTATTCTTACGAATGAATTTGGAAAATCATTTGGTATAATGTTTTCATGAAATAAAACAATCTGTCGACTGACACATTTCGTGTACTCACCTCTCGTCTATGTGTGATAAGATATGGTGTCTGATGATACTGTTGAATCTCCCGAATAACGTGTGCAATCTGAAAAGAACAAAGTGCGAACTTGGTGTGCGCATGACCATAGAAGCTTCTAAAGATAACACACTAAGCTTAAATAACAAATTAGTCATTGCAGGTGTTATGCATAGGAGACAAGAGGAGTCGAATAAATGACTGATCGTATTCAATCTACACAACAGTAGCATAGAGTATACTTTCTTGTACGCCTGTAGTCGGGCTTGCAAACTAGAGTGATGAGATTAGTTCATTTCAGATCTGTACTTCAAAATATTCATAATTTACTACTGTACTTTTGCTTTGGGCATATACTGTGGAGTGGAAACAACTCGCAACCGTTATCTATTTTCAAGTTTATTAGGCGAAATCTAGTCGCATGTGGGCGCATGTTAATAACTCGTGAAACGCGTATCTTCCAGCCCATCATGCTGGTTTGGCTTACCAGGGTTCGGATCACGTTACGTTTTCTGTTTTTTTTGTTTTCTTAACTTGTCCCGCCACTCCTTCGAAAATCGTTTTCCCAATGCATATTGCACTCACAAAACCGTTCGCATGTGTCCTAATCCGTCAACTCTGTTATTCAATCTCGCGGACCCCAACCCGATAATCCAAAGGCACATATACGAGGGAGGTCACTGGTTAAAGTTTTCATACGTTTTCCTCATGTCATCTACTGGGTATCGCGATCCATCACCTAACTGTCACCTACCTCGGAGGACGGCGTATTGCGCAAAATATTTCCCGAACTGAACCTTTTTAAGATACTTAGCCTGACTGAGATAATACTGGTACCTATCTAGAACGTTTTAGGATACGCTTGCAACAAGAGTATGTTGGAAGGGGCATGTCCCGTAATCACAAAAATTCACTACGTGGCAAGGGGGACCGGCAACTGTCACCCTGAAACTTGGATTGCATAGAACAAAATAAAGTCTGATTAAATCACGTGTGATGACGAACCGGACCACTACCTTTTGTGGTCTGCTGCTGGACGGCTGCTATTTTTGAGAAAAAAACTTACAAATAGGAATTGTTGTTTTGACCGACAGAAAGCTCATCCTCAATTGATCTACTTTTATTCTGAATGTGAGTTATCACCACTCTTGATTAGTTGATTCTGCTTCATCGAAGTCACGTAAGTATTGATTAGAATTCAGCTATTTACACTTTGCAGTGCGATCCCCAGTTACTGACCAGACCTATTTGTCTACATGTCGTTTACAGTCTTGACCAACGTGAACTAAACTTGAAGAAAAACCAGTTGATGGAGTGATTTTGAGGCCATCCTTTTTCCGATTTCATTTTGTTGTAACACCACTACTTTCATTTTATCTAACACCGTGAGACTTCGAATAATTATCCCGGAGCGTGGTTGGTCAATAGAATCAAAAGAAACTGACATCAATCGAGCAAAACTTGAGTGAATACACGTGATACCGTGCATGAAATATTCTTAATACCAATTCTGATAGTCGTGAAAACCACCCACCACCGGTGATTATACGCCATTTTAGCTGTAAGTTTCAATTTAAAACGTTCGAATACACATTCGAGAAGTACCACTTTGTTATTTCATCCATCCTTCAGCTATAGCTTTGTCAATTTCTCCATTTTACTGGAACATTGGTAACAGTCGTAAATGGGATTTCTGACGCTTTCCTAGGCTTTCTTTGTTAGCTGGAGTGAAGTTGCATAGGATGGAAGAAATATTACAACAAGAATGGTATATGAATTCCGGAATCACTGATCTAGATGCAACGTGATTTAAATGAGAGGAAAGAATCTGAAGAATTCAAAGGATCTGTGCAATGATACAGTTTTGCCCAGCTTCAGCTTGGAAAACCAATATAACCTTGCATGAATGTGCTCTGGCTTTGATTCCTACCTCACAACACCATCTGCCAAACAGAAAACAGAACGGGGAGCAGTGAAAAGTAGACTGTTAAACTAAGGTTTCGAACTCCAAAAAAATAACTACTGGCTGCAGCCTTGAGCCACATCACTTATCGTCTCTAAATATTGCTCCGGGAGATCTTGTGGGCACCAACTAGGCAGTCTCATTGCACTTACATGAGCCATCCAACTGGTTGAAGTTTTCATTCTTTTACTTATGTCATTTGAGCTCTATGACCTCACTTTCTGAAACAAAATCTTCGGCTTCTTCGGTTTCGAAGCACTCGGTTGAATCGGGTCACCAATTTGACTTAATCTAATCTTTCAAAGTAATACAAATCCCAGACTATTGGCGTTTGTTAGGATCTGCGGTGATCCAGCAGATAAGGTGGTGACTTTCGGACACCAAGGTTGTGGGTTTGAATCCTCCCACCGATGGTCAGATTCCGCCCTTGGGAGTCCTTTGTTGGCTTTGACCCCCTTCCTGAGAGTAATGTGCGAAGTTGTTTCATTAATAAAGGAAGTAAAGATAAAATGATAAAAAGCTATGCCTATTTACGCTATCTAAAAGAAACAGTTGGCCCTGAGTATTAGTCTGCCTTGGTATTAACCAACACGACCATCTTCTGCCAGTCATTCCACTTTATCGGCAACTGTATAAATGAGACATTCTTCCATCCAGCATAACATCGTATTCTTCAAAACTTATTGTTTACTAATTGTGCTACCTGACTTGCACGATCAAAAGGAATAAACGAAATGCTTGTATCCAGTGACGTGAGTCCCTTTTTTCCCTAAACAGTTGGATTAAAAGGACTCATTGCCTTAGATAGATTATTTCCCGACTACTTTTATACGTACTGTCCAACCATAACAGATCTCAAACATAATTGTACATTCTAACTTGGCTGTGAACAAGCGAATTACACACACCAATCGGTAAGACCTGCTTGCATTCATCTATTCACTCAGATGGCAAAACTTTGTGTTGTAAAAGGTCCGTGGACTTAAATTTTCAATAACTGAAGATGCTTGCACACACTCTGACGGTAATGGCCGCATCCAGTAACCACATAAGGGGCCACTGTATGGAAATTTGGAAAATGTTCAGGATGGCGAGCACTGTCAGTTTCATGCATGTACTTTTTCTCGCGGTTACGACTTCCCAGGTGGCGTCAGCTTGAACGACAACAATAATGATGGTAATACTATGTATTTCAATAAAAAGGCTCCCTAATACCCTGGATTTCTGATATCATTGCTTCTGTGCAGAGCCCAACAGTCCTTTCTGTGTATCATCATAGCTATGCAAAACATCAAAATGCAAAATTTCATCTGTCTATTCAGCACCAAAATCAATTTATGACAGATAAACGAAACCACTACCACGGCGAAAGTATCGCATCCCTTTGGGTTTTCTCGTGAGCGGAGCGTGCGTTTTGTTTCGGAGTCGTGGTAAAACGTTTATTCACAAACTAAATGAGACTCCAAAGCGCCTAATTGTCAGTTTAGGGCCACCCTCGGCACTACCACAGTTCATCCGATCATGAGTGTGTGAGTAGACCCATCTAATAAGCACACCAATTTCCAGGAGAGCAACATGAAAGTTGTAATTGTCTGCATTTTAATCGTTTTTCTTTCCTAGCTTGTTCCAATCATTTAGTCATATGCTTTCGACGACCAAATGTTTGGCGAAATGGGATAAAACCAGCTGGGTCAAATAGGTCGCTTCTGTAGCCTAATGGCTATTTTGGCTAAAAATTGTCCTACCAGAGGTTTGCTGAGTTTTATCTGTGCCGACAAATACACCTTAGCACAACATGTCAATCAAAGCAATTTTTTTTGCTTTTTCAGCTTATTGTTCACGATGACCGGATAATGCAACTGATCGATATCCATTCAATTATGATTTACAGAGCGATAGCAATAGAAAGTAGACAGCAAATTACTCTTCTCAAAAAACAAAAAACCGGTTTGATATTTTCGAGCTTTGATGCCTACTGGGATTACCCATATTAGGTGATTGCATGCACACCGTTTTCTGTAGGATTATTCCGCATTTCACAACTCTCCCCTAACTGCATGTTGGCTATTTCCCGGTCATGGTTAATCGAAGACCATTTTGGCGAATAAGGAAATTTAGGGATCAACTGATTAACAAGAACCAATCATGGAATGTGTTCGGCTCTTTGATGACAATGGGCTATATTGAATTCTCGTAGGGCTCAGAATTTGTGTCCACATATGTTGATTCACTTAGTGATGGCTTGCTTCGTTCGTTTGGAAATTTCGTTAACACCTTAGATTTCGCGCCCCATTTTTCATTTGCAAGGGTTTCCATCAATTTTAGTCTCTGTTTATTGTTTAATAGCCAGTTTTCTTTGTTGATTTCACCAACTACTACCTGGATGGAACAAATGCATCTTTTTGGATAAAACACATCGAAAACGGTCCTGCCACGTGCGAATTTTATAGCGCAGCCACGTGGCTTCTAGGCTGAATGAGAATATCGATGATAGTTTCACTCTGAGCAAAGAAATGAGTGTTTATTCTAACACAAACCACGGAAGTTGAAAACAGATCGAGTTTATCGGACACTGAGCGTGGACTACTAAAAACCGTCAGCCGTTGTTAAAGGACGGAAGAACCTGCGACAGTGGTATTAGTGGTAGTCGTAGTCGCAGTAGCAGCAGTCATAGAAAACAAAAACCCGTCAATGGAAATTTTGTAGGACTAGTGAAATAATGCAAAATTTTCTTCATATTCCATACAGAAGTGGACGTAATACAAAAACCTAGGGGTGTGTGGACCTCCTATCAAGAGGCGGATAGGAATAGGATTTACTGCTTTAGGTGTACCGGGCACTCATGAACGGTAATTTGGTTATCTCATTACTTTTGATGATCAGTTTGGTCTCATACCTATTAATTGAATGCAATTGATCACTATTACAAAATGCTACACAAAAAATCAAAAAATAACTAGTGAATCCGACAAAATGCCCCAACGAGGTGACCTACCATGCGCATTTTACAGAAATTCACCAAATTATTTTCTGTCACATTCAGTGCACCTTCTTCGATAAACGAGAGATCGGTTAGATACATTCCCAGGTATGGAATGCATGGCGGATCGCATCTGAAAAATGAAATGCGACAGTAAGTGTGGAAACAAACAGAAAAGTAGTGTCTTTACCGGAAATCAGTAGCGGGAAATGCTTCGATCTGTGAAACTGAACATACACGGACGTGTAAATTTATGCCTACGACCAAACCTACATAAGAAAGTGCAAGTTAACCCTAAAGCTATCTGCATACGAGCAATGCACACAACAACCATGTACGCTTATTTCAAACAATGATGGAAAAATAGAATGATGTAAGCTTTGAACTGATACCAGAAATTGCTGTCCAGTGTGTGGCATTTTGAAAGAGCGTGTGATCTGTCCCCGGCAGACAGTATCATAGAAAGCAAGATGTGGTTTAGTTTATTACGCCAAACTTTCAAAGAGACCGTTGTAAACACTCGGCAGGTTAGACCGGTAATTACCAGACGATATTGTATGGGAGAAAAAGCAGGCTTTTTTCTGCCACAGTCCCTCGACATGAGGTGCTCGAGGACTGCGGTAACGGGGCTGAGGACTGGGTAGAATTAACTAATACCCAGGGTAGGAGTGATGGAACAGAAAGCAGAATCCCTGATGTGCGAAGGTTCTATGCGAAGGAACTTAAGTAAACTTGATAAATTAGCTGGAATCAATTTACACACAAATATTTACCTAATGATGTCCAATTTTATCCACTTGTTTTTGACATTTGCAGTCTTCCTTGAGGGATATCAATCAGACATGGTGTGTACTGTCTTAGTCGAGTGTTTTTCCGACTGAAATGTAGCTGATCGAATGAAGATTAACTAAGTCGCTTGATTTAGTTAGGAAAAAGGTCGATATTTTCACTTTCTTGTCAAATAGTGAATACAGCCTATGACACGTTGCGGTTAGATCTTTCTGCATTTAAATGCAATAAAAACGGTTTGATTTTCATACCTTCTCACATTTCTTTAATCTCGGCGCGTGCCGCAGAGAAATTTTTGCTAACGAGATAAAACAGTTATCGACTATCGTTGAATCGCCACAATAGTTTCGCTACTGTGAACATTTTCAGTAGTATGCAGGCAAGCCTATCAAACAATCGAACACACCTGTGCAGCGCTTCACGCATCGATTTGAATCGCCCGTCCGAAGCCACTAGCATTTGCAATCGATCGATTGATTGTTTCGTTTGTTTGCTCACGCGTTCCCAAGTCCGCCGTAGTCGGTACACGGAACTGTTGACCAGCGCAGCGCAGATCTGTAGCACTCCATTGTAATTTTGCATACAACGACAAATATCCGCGATCGCGACCCATTTGTCGATGCAGTTCACGCGATCGTTCAAATCAGTACGAGAAATAATCTCGGAAACGACCAGACGGCTGACCTAGAAGGGGTGAAGAATGCCGACGGACATCTGGAAATGCACGACCAAGGGCTGCCATTCTGTTGAGACCATTTGCATGTAGTTTTATCAAGTCCTTGCTCGAGCATATAGCACACAATAATGACAAAGCACAAAATTATCGAGGCACAAGACAAAATGGGACTAGAATGATGCAACCCATTTTCTGCAGTGATGTGGCAAATTTCGGTCTTATTTATCTGACTATGACGTATCGAATGACAACCAAACTACATTGAAACTAATCTGTGACGCATATCCACCCAAGTGACGTTTAGTGTGAACTCAATAAAAGAGCCCTAAAACTTGGCAGAAAATAGCACTTTCATGTAGTTTTCAAGTGGGCTGTTCTCATCCAAAGATGACGAATTGGTTTGGATAAACAGATAAAATCTAATTGAGTTGACTTGACACCCACCAGGGCTGAAACGGTTTGTGATCACCTTGTTTCAGAAGCAGTCATTCGTCAACCCGAGTACAAGAGTGTTCGGAATTAAAACCATTAGTAACATCATTGACAACAGCATTTGAACAAACCTCGTTGAATCGTTTGCACACCAACAGAACATGTTTGGCTTTGTCTTCTTTGTCCGGCTTCATCCAGGACTGATTGAGCAGCTCTCTGAAAAGCAGTTGAAAGAGACAGCAAAACATGAGTTCATATTTTACTGTGAAATGTTAAGCCACCCGGTCACAAGTGCAAATCAGCATTTAGCTTTGTCACAATGATTCACACAGGAATTTAGGAGAAAACCTATAGCAACTTGCTAGTGAGAAGACCTTCTTGAAATTTCAGGTTCATGGCCAGTGTGCTACGGGGTATTTACGACTTCAAACGGATTTTGGATGTGGAAATAGTAATTTACTTCTTCAAGCTTCCTCTCCATCGCAAGTGTATATTCTCGAGCAATGGTCAATGTATAGCATTGCCCTCTAAAAGCTGCTATCCGGATTTAGGACTTACCACCAAAAATCCTTACAAAAGTAACGGCAAGCTGACTAGATGAAGTGATTTGTTTGGTCCTGATTCTTATTCATTTGGTGAGAGCAGCATTCATTTTTTACCAACTGCCCTATCTACAATGACCTTGAAAAGGGAGTTCCCTGCAGAAAATTCAATCAGGACCGTCAACCGAATAATCAAGCCAAGAAGGCTCGTATGTTATGAAAAATTGGAGCCTTAGGTTTTAAGGTATCAGCCAAACAACGACTACCTGGAATAGAATTGATTCGAACCAAATAAAGCCAGGATCATTGATTAACAACTAATCTGTCAGTAGCCTTGCGACAATTCATATTAAAATGTAAATGCTATTTTCCAACAAAGGTGAGTGCGATAATGTCCATCTCTGGTAGTTCATTCTCTCAACCGACTTTTGATCTTCATTACAGCAAGCCAACCCTAACGCATTTAAATTTATCAAACGAATTTATCACTCTTCAACTTCTATACAGCTCACGGTTGTGCACTCCCTTACTGAAATTAGAAGTTTAATGGTGCATGAGGTGAGGTGATCTACCTCAAACGGTCACGGATTGTGTATGATTGAATCGCCTTCAAATGAAATCGCTGCGATGGTCATCGGGAAGTAGGAAGGGGGGGAATGTCTTTGTAAAATGCTGAATATAAAATTTTCATACGACAACTGAACCAGTTGCAGTTTCATTGTCGTTTGAGAAAGTCGCTCCATTGACTGTGCTCAACAATTGTAGGATGTGTTCCACCAGAAATTTTGAACAGGCACTGTCGAAACTGCCGAAAATATCAGTCCCCCACCCCACGATCGTCTAACCATACGGGTCTGTTGGGATGCACCAAGCCTCCATTGTGCTACTTGTGATTGTTTCGGTATCACTATGATAAGTTCCACAAATGTACACAAACGCGCCGTCGAAGATTTTATTAGGATAAGGAAAATACCAATTCATCGTTCTTATTCGACGATTTCTATTGACAGTACCTCTGAGCACACCTGTTCATTGCCAATTTTAAAAGCATTGTATGGTGGCTTTTAACCAATCGGTATATCGGATCGTGCTTCCGTTGTCGATATCCACGCCCGATGGTGGTGGCTAAAGCTGTGATACATGGCAGATAACCGAATTCGGCTACGGAACATCTCTCATTAGGCTTCAGAGCTTGAAATATTTTTCTGAAATCTACGAAACAGCCTTCGCGTGATGGCTTGCCACTCGGGCACTGCCTGAAGTCGAGTGATCAAGAAATTGTTGCGGCGTTCAACAAGGAAATCTCAATCATTCATGAGCAGACAATAGTTCGTAAAAGTCAATGCGCCAATCAGATGGCCTAGCCAAAGTGCGCCAAACGAAAGTCCACTGTGGACCAATTAGAAAACTGTAATGGTGCAGTAAAACGAAATCACACTCGACATGGGCATCGTTGCTAACACCTGAACTTTACAACCGATCCAGTCTTTACAAAGTTCTGGTACTTTCTGTTTATGATATGGCAAAATTATGCCTTAATTTCACTACACTGGAACATCTCAAGTCGCCCTCATGGATCTTCGAACCACAGCATTCGTAGGGAAGGGACTTTCATCTAGATGATGGCGGATAAACCTAGATGACAAATAAATCTAGCTTCCGGTATCCATCACTGCTTTCGTTGATTTCACCGTGCAATTTACCATGGCGATCTCAAAATGTTTCACTTAAACATTCGAGTGAATTCATGCATTCTTACAGCTTTCTTGCCAACAAAATAAGGAAGGAATATGAGTACAAAAAATAATACGAGCAGTGCATTAGTGGTTTTATCCCAGTAGAACTTGATTTGCCACTTACATGCGAACACAAACATGCGTGTAGACATTAACAGGGGCGGACAAGCACATCTGAACCGGTACGGCTAATCACAGAATCATACCAGAAACAGTGCCGATAAGAAATTCATGCGTCTTTTGTTGACTAATTTGCTGTCTGACCTGCCATTCGTGTTTAAACCAGTATTATCACTAAAGTTATTAATACTAGGACTGTGATTGCTATTACTACTAATACTCTCATCATCATTATCATTACTACTACAACGACAGCTAACAGCCACTTTTACTACGGCTTTTACTACTACCTCCGCTATCACTAAATTTCGATCAAGCCGAACATCGTGCATTGCAAATGCAGTACTGAGACAAATAGAAGTTTTCAAATGGAAATCAGTAACGAACTACCTATGATGAGCATATTTGAGGTGACCACTACAAACGTTCACACGTACTCGCTGCGTATGGAACGGAAAATCTGAAAGTCGAGAAATGTCAGCTGTTCGGAGATATCCAACGCGGAAAGAGTATCAAAATTCTTCTCCGAAGGTATCTGAAATTGTGAGTGCATAAAATCAGTTAGTATGCAGTGTTAATGTCATGCAGAGAATTTGTACAGTCTCATTACTCAGTCTCTTGTAACTCACCAGTCGGAAACTGTATCTACTTAAATTCGTGCATACTTGCAAAGTACTTACTGCTGTTGGGCAACTTGTGACTAACAAGTCAAAAGAAAACGTCCACGGCAAGACAAAATACGTCAAAGAAAGAGATGACCGAATTTCTGATTGGTAGCTCCTACAAATTGCATTCCTCCCGTGATTTTTCACATTTGCCAGTTGCTAGGCTAAGGTCGCGAGGATTTTATGTACCCTTATGACATCGTGGGCGGGATATATTAAAAGTGCTTTTAAGAAATGCGGAATGCATGGTGAACTTGGGTGGATTTGGCCTGCCTGCGGAATTGAGCACGGTAGCGCCCACCGTTTGCATTTAGTTTTTGACCGCTATCATGGTTGTCAGTAGAACAAATCACCTTTGAAAGGTTTGCTATGGGGTGCCTTGAGTCGCCTTGATCAGGACACGTCACCTAATTGAATTTGTAATGAATAAGTTGGTCAGTTCGAGTCCAGATCAGCCGAGACATGAATTATTCCCAACAAACGGAGAGATGCAAACTGCTCAATAAAAGTTTACGAAAGCCAGGCAGTTTCATCCGAATTTAAATGCACGACAGCATGCTGTTCCGAATTCATTTCAGGTTAAAGATACCTTCTCTTACTAAATATCAGTGAAATCGGTCTGAAAAGTTGCAAAAAATGTCATCCAGAATTATTTGTATAATTTCACCGTCAGTTTTCTCATCTGTGATATAAAGAGAGAAAAATTAAGTCCGAAAAATTTATCGCAACGGATGAAGTTGCACTACTTTGCCGACTCGCTTGCCTCTGAACTGAACATCGTGAATGGCGTTTCAAATCGCATTCATGGAGGAATGTGATCGACTGTCTTTCAACCAGATACTGTGACCAGCTTATTGAAATTTCATGCGATTCTACCACCAGTTACCTGTCAATCTTATATTGGGTTTTTGAACCGCGCAAAAGAAGACTTCTTGTTCTGAACAAAAGTTGCTGTTGTGGTTAGTTCATCATTAAATTGGCAGGAAAACAGTTCTTACTTATCACTTGTTCTGCCTCTAGCCCCTGAAAAGACATTTGATATGTCACCATACTGCATTAATTTCATGCCATATGAACTCTATCTAGGAATGGGAAATATGAATTTCACAAAGAAATGTATGAAGCAAACATGTTTCCCATCAAAACCGAATAGTTTCGGATTATTCCACGTGAGCTGGTAGCCTACCTGAACCGGAACAAGAATTGTATCCAGATCGATGCGATTTTGTATCAGTTGATCACAGACCATTTGGCGTAGAAGTTGACCAGCTGCTTTTTGGTCATTCAAAAGCAAATGGGGACAACAAACGAGCAGTTCGAGCAAAGTTTTCATCTCGTTTTTCAGCATCAAATCGTTGTCAAAATCCTGTGATATTACACGAAGGAGAGGAAAGAACCGGGAAATTAGTCAATTTATTTAGTTGTGCGGGTGTCCATCAGAATTCATTAGAAAGTGAGCAGTTTAACCCATTGGGAGATAAACGATTTAAAGAAAGCTTACACGCGAGTTACATTTCATGAAATGTTTGTGAGTGTTTTGTTTTTCTGCAGGGAAATTGAGAGAGGACGTTCTCAAGATTGATGCTTTTCTCCCATTATGCTTGTCTTGTTTGCACTGTTTTTTAAGTTTACTTTTATTTTGCCTTTCTAATCTTTCCGTAGTGTGTGCACTGACTCACCCGCGTTGTTTTTTTTAACCCGTAATCTGGCCTACTGAAATCCGTTTTTTCCGCCTCATTTTCGTGATTAATGTGACTGTGCCTAAGCCGGTGTACGTTATCGGGCGATCCTGACCGTAGTGTATGTCAGGTTCTCGTTTTTTCGAAATACACCTCTGGTGCATCAACGGTGACTTTTCTTCTGTAGATGCAATTCAGCATTTTAAAAAGGATTATTTTAACCCCTGATTTGGATAGATTTTCTAACAATCAAGGCCTGTTGTTTGTGCGTCTATTAGGCGGCTGAGATGCGAAACGAACTGACTTAAGCGAACGGATTCTAGAAGAGCTTCAACCGTGATTACAAACACCGCCAAGAATCAACTTAGTACGCAACATTTGGTTACGCTAAAACGAAAAGCGGTCAGTTATTTCCTTTAATGTGATTACGGTCATTGCACTTGTGTCACTGACTTCACCTGTAAAATGGCCAGTCTCCAAACTCTTTAATATCGTTGACACTTCCGACAGAACGACAGAGCGAAAGAATTCACTGGGACCAGGACAGCGTAGTCTTTTGGTTTTTGCTAACGTACAACTGAAGACATCGATATGAAGAAAGACTTTGGATTGGGTTGGGGAAACTGATAACCATATTTTTCATTTTTGTTGTTACAGTATACCCATAATTGAAAGACCTGTACTTACGCCAGGAAATTTGGTTATCCAGTGTCGTACAACATTGAGTACGCGGAGACAAGAAGCCGTGGCCATGATGTTCGTTCGTCGATTTTGTTGTTCCACACGACTTGGTACTGGTTGAGTCCAGTGGATAGGGGTGCAAGTAGTCACTTTTACCGATTGTCCCGCAACGGTCGTACTCACGGATGTGATAACTGGTGCTGATAAAGACGAAGTCGTTGATGCAGTCATGGCAGTGGTTGTGCTTGACCCCACCGCAGTCCCCACCGAGATGGGCACGGATCCATTAGTGACTGGGGCTGACATGTTCCTTGTCGTACAGTAGCGCAATGCGAATGCACCTCCCGACGTTCCGCTTGCTGCATTAGACGTTGCGTTACCAGAGGCCGACCAGGTTCCTGACCCTGCACTAGCTCCGCTCGGTTTAAGACCAGTGTTTGTCGCGGAAGAAGATGCTGTGCCGGCGGAGAAACGAAATCCCGATCGATAAATTCCCGGCCCAAGACCCATGATACCGGCTGCAGCTAGTGGACTGGCACTTCCTGCCGTGGCCACGGCAAATGCTTGTGCTGCGGCTGTGTTACTGGATCTAAAATCCAAGTATGGATCTGTTATGAACAATTTTTCAACGAATTACTGGGAATATTGCATAAATATTGCATCTGCAGCATCTAATGCGATTTGAAGTCATGAAATGTGTGAGAAGAATAACGTAGAAAGGTTATTCCGTGACTCCATGGGTTTTTATTTAGCCAGCCGTTGCCAAGAAAATTGACAAAGCGTGACCCAATAGACTACCATTGTCTCAGGCAGCTGAAATTGGTTGTTTTCAGTCGCAACATTCACTACTGTCGTTTTGCTTTTTGAAATAGAAACTAAACAGACGGTGCCTACTTTCGCATCTTCTCAAGTTTCCTAATTCTTGATTTTGTCTTTTGTCACTCACAGTCGCTATGTTTCATATCATTGAACTACAGCTCATTATGTTCACCAGCTAACCTGTATTCGTGCAAGGCCAATAGTGTTCAGGCAATCAACATCATGACGTTTCAGCCTAAAGACATCAACTTCCCCACTTAGTAGCTCTGTGCCCGCCACGACCCCCTTCCTGAAGATCGTATGAGAAAGAAAGTAAAAGACAAAACAAACGACTTATCAATGCGTTTGGTTATCTTATATCTTGCACCCTTAATTGTTTATAAGAAAGCAATAAAAGTGATGTTACGGAAAAATGTATTTGCTGAATTGGGGATCTGTTTGAAACGTGGTAATCACATTTTGAAAATTTGTCCTGTGAACTCGGTCGGTTGGGGATACGATGAACCTTCGTTGGCCACGCGAATATCATTACTCAGTTACTTGGCACAATATTCAACTTAGCTCGAATCCATCTTAGTGATACGTTTGCTGTTGTGCGAATCTAAAGAAATCGTACGGTTTTTTGTAATATTAGTGTTATTTGGTAACAAAAACGGAAGTAACTAATTCGGGAAGTTATTTGATTTCATGTAGGCTTTGCTAACTAGAATCTGTTCACTGGACTAGTTCACCCCGGAACGACTCGATATTCCTGAGATTGTACTCTGCCATAACAACAACAAGAACAACAACTGCTACTACTACTACTACCACCACCGCTACTGCGTATCAAATCCACTCAACTTCAAAACAGATGGGGACTGTGCATCCGAGACCAGTGAATCGAAAAATGAGAAAATAAATTTTCTATCGGCAATTTTATACTGTCAGAAGATTAGGATTTCATCAAAGCTATTTTGCTTACCTTCGTTTAGATCTGCGTGAGGAAGTAACCACTGCACCGGCCCGAGTTCTAATCGGTGTTGAGTTGTCTGCAAATAAAGGGGGTGTCATTACGTTTGCCCTAGGGGACATGACCTCGGTGTCAGGACAGGAGAACACGGACGGACGCTTTGGTTTCGGCGTCTCGGAAATTCCAGACCCTGAATCGGATTGTGCAGGGGATTCAAGTGATTCAATCAGAATGGGGTTAAGCTAACGGAAGATCAGTGCAACCGAGGGATACGAATAGAATCGTTACTGTCTTGACAACAAAAGAATCTCGAGGAATAACTTTCTTCTTTAGGCTACTTTAACAGACACGGTGAGTGGTGTTTCTGACAGCCTGACATGGCAGCGCCAAAATATTTACTCTGCTTAGATTCTTTTTGCGTATTAATTAATTGACTGGCCCATCTTCCACTACGGATTTCACTCATACCTACGATAGATCCATTTATTGTTGCTTCTTTCGCCAAGTACCTCATGAATTGTCTATGATTATTTTTAATCGAATTCAAGTGAATTCCATGTCGACGGATCTTTCATTTGGGTCTCTGTTTAGACTCATTCAAACCACGTTTGTCATCTTATGCTACCGCGTAGCTGCTACGACTTCATTAGGCGACTTGCCCACTCCATCTGTTACAGATAGCCTGATTTCAAAAGGTTGTTGGAATTAGATGCTAATAATTCTCACTCACTCGGATTGTCAAATGACTTGCTTCTGGCACGACCTTCTTTCCAAGGTGCCTATTACTGTTGGGATATTTTCTGGGCCTGCTGATGGTTTGCGGGTTGCGACCGATTTCTCCAATGTGAGTCCCCTTCATTCTGCCGTGGCAGTTTCCCTTACGTAACCTTGTTATGTTGTGTTATCTTACTTATCAATAAATGACGCAGATAAATTAAAAAATACTAGTGTTTCTTGCAGGTATCAGGTCGCAGACTCGGTAGTTTGTGAGTGATGGTCTGGCGTTCGTGTCATACGAGTTACCAGAGCTTTTACGGAACTTACTGGGGGATTGGGCAAGCAGATCTCGGACGACTGCAAAACGAGTCAGTATGGCCATTAGAGAACACATGAAAAGCACAAACAAAATAGGGCAGTGTAGAAGTCAGCCATTGAACTTCATAGTCCGAGTATGCCCAGTAGCACTGAGCAATGGGACTCAAAATATTCCCGGCCATTTCACCCGGAATTCAGCACATTATCTCCCATCGGCTGTTTGCAACAGATTTAATTTTACGTGGTCCGATAAGACAGGCACTGTTCGCGTAAGTTGTACACTACATAAGAGTGAATTGGCGTGGTGTGACAGGGTGGATGAGATCATTTAAGATATCAGTTCGTACCATCCATCCTCACCTCAGACTGTTGGGCACCGTCCAGCTAGTTCTCTTGGCCAGCCAGAATCACCATCAGTGTCACGGAAGACCGATTTACAAAGGAAAAGTTTGCCTTTGAACATGCTTCGAAGCAGACTGACAACACAATCACAGATAATATAAGTGTTCTTTTTCAACAACGTATTTTGAAATCGCAGCACTGGTTGAGGAGGACGGTCGTTGAGTGACCGGTGACCGATATCGTCAAGTTATTGCCCTGAGTATTAGCAAACTTGACCCTTCGATCACTGATATATATGATCCTCACTCTCAAATCCTCAGATTTATGGTACATCAGTGGCGGATTCGACGATCTTCGAACTGACAATAGTCAAAAACCGAAGTAGAGAGAATGGTGACGTCAGTCGCATTAGCCTGAGGAAATGCTGGCAAAAGGCAAACGCTTGCCTGCAAGCCTGCAAGTGAACTACAAAAGGCCTGAATTTCAAAACCATCGTCTGTGAAATTGATCAGAATTCAATCACGGCATTTCAGTGAGGTTAGGCCATGGTAATACAGACTCAGTAATCATAATCGAGAGCCCAAGAGTTCGGTTAGAATTTTACCCGTGTGCTACACAAAGGTTCATGGTCAATATAAAGTGCCCCTATTCAGTCGCTGTGGTGCAAACAAGAGCACAGTTATGTAAAGTTATACCCGCTGATCCTCATCGACTGACAGCGGATGGTGTGAATTTGGGAGAATTCATTAAGCAAAAATTTCATTTCGTATTCAGGAAATTTTGAACCAGAGTTAAGTAGAACACGGAATACGTGTAGTGCGGTCGGTCCAAGCGCAAGGCCCATCTAGTGGGAGAACATTGAAAGTCAGTTGAAATGAAAAAATGGCAAAGGTATGGTCGGGAACAGTTGATCCAGAAAAGCAAACATTCAGGGAGTTTCCTTATCATTTTCGGAGGTGGAAGCCATTTCGTTAATCTACGTGCGATATTTCTGGTTGAATACATAAACCACATCTGTTGTATTCTTGTCACATTAGTTCGGATATTTTTTATACTGCACGAGATGAACTTGCTGGTCTGCTTTGCGAATTTGTTGGTGTACACTGTCTAAAACACAACAGTGATTAATTGCACATTTATTCGACTTGTTAGCAAACAAAAAATCTATCAGAGAGCTTTGATATCCATTCATCTAAACTGTTCTCTAGAATCGGTTCATATTTTTCGGTTCTGAATTCTTACATAGTACGATTTGCGGTAACCTAATTGAGACAGATCATGAGTGTTCCAGTAATCCGCTGGACCCCAAGAAGTGTACTTCATCACAGACTTTTCTCGTCATTGGTCATCCTGCGCGATCTATCCTGTCGGGCCAAACGTATCACGTGAAAAAGTGTCAACTTAGTAGTAAATATATGCAATTCATGCGATCAGCTGGTGCCAAGTACGGCTAATCAGCAACTAGCAAATTGCTCACAATGAGCGGACTTTTGTCAGTGCCCGATTGGTCAGGACACTGTGAAATACTGTGATCGCTAGTTGTCAATAAATTATTTAGTTCAGTGGCCTGGACAATAAATATTCGAACATTCTCCGGAAGGTAAAATAAAAAAATATAGGCGTAATCGGCAATCAAAATCTCTGCATATTGCACATTTTGGAAGTCTATCTTGTTCATGTTTGTATTGTGAATTATATAATGGTAATAACACAGCATTGATGGTAGATGTAATTCGCTAACGTATCGACTACTGTGGGTAGTCTTTCTCAAGGCAAATTTTACAACCATATAATTGAGGAAACGTCTACATGCCAACGGATGCTAAGTTGTCTATGCGTGTGTGTGCACAGATGAGAGGTTAGTTGCCTTTCATGTCATCAGCCACCGTGAGGTGAGGTCAGTCCGCATGGTGACCTTTGGAATGTTTGTTTCTCAGGCCTGCCCATATCTCCTATTCGGAGTTAAGGAAAAACTCGGGAAATCTCCGTGGTTCACATTCACGCTAAAAGCCAGCAGACCTGGGAGGTTTTAAGGCTTACCAAAGATCCACAAACCGGATGTACTCATTCGTCCAAATGTAGACTGCACTTTTTGTGGAATGTACAAACTAGCAAAATATTTCAGTGGATTATTAAAGCCCTACCAGAAGATAATAGTAAATCACATCAATGTCGCATTTGAGTTAGACCATTTGCTGAAAGACTTTGAACTAGAAAGCAATAAAGTGAGTGCTATGAGTTTGCATGTGGACTCTCTATGCTCAAGTGTATCCTATTTGTATTTATTGCTACTATCGGGCACTTCACTAGAAGAACGAACTGTACTAGCTGCATCAGAAACTATCCAAGGTATAGAACCTCGCCTCTTGTCAACATATTTCACATTCAAACATAATTTGTACAAAAATTGGATTGCATAGCCGTGGCATTGCCCATATCCTCCATCGTAGCAAGCTTTTCCATACGCGCGGTTGACTCAAAAACTTTAATGAGTATTATTCCCTCCCCCACATGCACACACACTCACACACGTGTGTACATAGATTGTCAATGATGCATTTGCAGTCATTAAGTCAGCACGAAAGGGTAGCTTTCTTCAAGCTCTTAATAAGCAATGGAAATCCAACAAGTTCACAGTGGAGTCAGAAGACACGAATAGATTCACCAGCTCCCAAGATTGATGGCTAAAAGTCAATGACTTCGGAAAACTCAATATCAGCGTTCACAAAAATCCATACTTCGAATAAGTATTTGGACTTTGGTCCAGCTCATCCCGAATGCGTGAAAGAGACACTTATTTCCTCGCTAGCCAATAGGGTTGAAAATCTATGCAATAATGATATCGAATGTAAAGAATTAAGACGCCTAAACATCTTGCAAAACAATCATTATTCACCGCGTCTCATTAGAAGACAACTGGGAGCTTGCATATCAGCAACCGAGACGAAGGAATAAAAGAAGAAAACGGCCTCAGTCGGAATTCCATACAGTTCAGGCACTTCGGAAGCAATGGGAAAGGACCTCAATGACTTTAACGTTCATGCTTTCTTCTGAAGGATACTTATCAAAGACTAAAGATCAAGTCGGTAGGCAAGACAAAAATAACGACATCTGCAAAATCATTTGCAAGGAATGCCCAGCAGAATACTTTGGACAATCCGGAAGGCAACTGAAGACACGGATAACAGAACACAGAAGGAAAGAAATGTATAAACCTTCGGACAAGGCAGCCCTATCTAAACTTGGGCGCGATTCGGCCATCGCTAAGCCTGCCATAACAGAGGTACAATATAGGCTATGGAAATACTAGAGTACACCAAAAATGGATTAAGAAACTGCACTGAGTGTAACTACGCTGAGGCTCTGGCGATAAGCAGCCACTCCGCGTGCATCAATCGGAACGACGGGGCAGAGATTTTGGATATATGCTCAGTCCTAACATCATTGAGAAACAAACATTCCAGAGGTCACCATGCGAACTGACCTCACCACCACGGCGGTTGATGACGTGGAAAACAACTAACCTCTCATCCGTCACAGCCCACAGTAGACACATATGTAGACAGGCAAAATCGCACACACACACACACGCATAGACAACTTAGCATCCGTTGGCATGTAGACGTTTCCTCAATTATTTGGTTGTAAAACTTGCCTTGAGAAAGACTACCCACAGTAGTCGATACGTTGGCGAATTACATCTATCATCAATGCTGCGTTATTACCATTATATCATTCACAATAAAAAATACCAATACATGGGACACCGACTTTTCGATGTATTCCTTAGATTGTTTGGTCCTGATATTTAGAGATCCATCTCATTCCACTTGCTTCTCCAGTTTCAACGCTTTGGCATCAGCAATTAATTTAATACTTTCTTATTTCCAACGTAGTTGTTTGCATCCAAACTGTTGTCTGTGGGTCCATCTGTTTGATGCGCTGGCTCAGATATAGGTTGGACGCTAACAGCTGCAAAGTCTTACTTATACACTCAATGGTAACGATTGTCCGATAGGCCGAAGTTATTACACAGGCCTAGAAAATGCCATCAAAATGCACTGCGACGAGACGAACGGCCAATAAATCAAATTGCAAACAATGGACTGAAAGTTTTCTTTAGTTGTTAATTTAGCTTTAGCATCGTGTATCTTTTGCTGCCCAGATATTTCACTTAGCCTATTCCACATCATCGTCATCCGAATGACCATTGTCATCATCATCATCATTAGGTTCCTCATGGAACCATTAGAATTGTCCGGATCATTAGCCCTACCAATTTGACTCACATGAGACCACTGATCCGCGAGCGAAGTCGGGTCCGGAGACACCGTTGACACTACTTCCCGGCAGCTGAACAAAACTGCATCCGGACGTCGACGAGTCGGTTCGCTCAGCGGTGGGGTTCGCGGTCGCCAGGAATTCTTGGGCTGATCTTTCCGCATTCTGACGTGCACGTTGCAATTCCTCCGTTCCCCCAAAAGTGCATGCCATCAGTTTCACGGTCCCCATAAGGCGATCCTGAATATGTTTGTCTTTGATATGATCATCTGTCCCGGGAAATCGTGTTGGCTATGGGAATGGTAAGTAGTTTATGCGGTAGAATATTTCAGAGGAAAAATCAATAACAGTCATTAGTTGGAACAATAGTTCAAGTGTGGAACATTCATTAGAACCAGAAATACGTTCTGTGGTCACAAGTAGATGTTGAGCTTAGTCATTCTACAAGATTCGGCTCTTAAATGGTTTGCTTTGAAGCACTAAATCAGTGATCCAAAACGATTTGAGCCCTACATAGTTTGGGATACAATCACTTATGTGGTGACTTGAATTAACGGAAAAGTTTGATGATTTCTGAATTCCACGTTGACACACTTGAATCAACACTGCATCGATCCAAATGGCGTTGATGATACGACATGATCTGTTTCGGACCGGTCCATGAACCTTTCATATAGCTCAGTATTGCGTGTACTCTGTTGGACATAGCTGATCTGTACGCTGTTTGGAGGGTCTCCTGGACTCCGGTAAACAATATCTAGCACAAAGGTAGAGATTTAGGGTGAATAATAAGATGGAGTCAAATTCATCGAATAAACCACATCAATTGTGCAGTAGTACTTCCACTTGAAGTGAAGGGATTCCAGCTGCCTAGAATTCAACACTTTAATTCTGTGGACTACAAGCGACCCGGCGCGATTTCCACACCGAATAAAGCCATCTCTAGTTGTTTCTTCTTATTTCTTTGAGAAAATCTGCACAAGGGAAGCAATTTTCATGGGCAAGCCTGGAACAGTCTCTGGCCTTTGTAGGTTGCTTTTGGGCTTGCAAATGCCAGCGGGGAAATCTGGAACCTAAATACGGAACAGTCTTGAGGGGCACCGCTTTGGGACTTACGCTCGAAAATCTACAGAAGTTCCATTCATGATACTTGTTTATTCACTAATAAGAACGGATGCGCGTTAAAACAGAACTGTTAGCACCAATCTAAGTACAAGGCCAAACCGAAATACTTTGGTTGGACTCATTGTGTGACGGTGATAGTAATTTCATGATTACCATAATTTATTTTCACAAATAAACTGACGTTGTCCCTTGTTTAGTAATTTCCAGAATATTGGGAATGTTCATGTCAGCAGAAAGACAAAAGAGCTACGTCGATAACTATTGGGGATAATCAATCCAACTTTTTGAAAACAATCTCTGTATAGTTAAGTATTGCCAGTAACTTGTTTCACTTTATCAACTAGGGAAAGAAACAACAGCAGCTCATCTGATTCTTGGAGATGAAGAGCCGCAGATAGGGACAAATCCCTCAGTAATGTTGAAATGCTAAAATTTGCCATTTTTGCAGTGATTAACTGAGCATGTTTTTAATAATTTGGGCGTGATCTTCAACCGATAGGGTAATTCGAAATATGGTCGAAGTGAAAAATCGCGGATTTTTATCCTCCATCATCATCTGGTGAGTTATCATTCTAGTTTGTTTAAATCAGCAATCAGCTAACAAACACAAAGCCAACCTGGAGGGTGTATTTTGTTCAAAAATTAGTATATTCCGCAGAGGTTGTTTAACAAAATACAGATTTACGTTGGTGACACCGAACAACTTGATCTACCGACTAAGCCATTCACGGAGAAATAGATCATGACTGATCTTCTAGTGCATTTCTGAATTTGATGTTTTTTTTTGTTGGCATGTATCACGTTTTACGGTGATGTCGAGCGAAGATTGAAGTGATTTGCAAAACTTAGTGGCTTTCTAAGCTGGTTTCCACCCTCCATGGTGGGCTGCATCCATGACTAGAACATTTCAGGGACACCTCGCAAGAAATCCACTGAAATAGGACTGCAATGTCAAGCATATATCCGGGTTCTAATATACCAAAGTAGACCAACCTGGTCGATGCATCAACTAGTAATTGGGGAGAAGAAGTTTATAAAAATTTAATAATTCGGTTAGATGATCCCCTCCTTCTCCAGACAACAAAAGCTGTGCTCCTTTGATTGTGGAACAATTTACGCTCTTTCGTCTCCAAATAAGACTAGGCTGTACGTTCCAATCTGTTCTGCTCCAAGGCACTTGGAATTTTATGAAATTTCATCAAGCACTTAACTTGGACTGTTTCACGCTAGCAATGTTAGACTATTGTTAGACAAGCAGATGACTTAAGCCCATCCCTGATGCTATTTCATGGCCCGTTCATTAGCGCTGATTGGTGTTCCACTTGGGTGGTGGTTTAAATGCCTTTCAATTGTGATTGAGAAACTGGAAAATCTCATAGATTCGATGTCCTTCACCCACTCCTGTAAAGCCGTATCACGGGCGGTTATGCACCGTTTTTTTAGCAGAAGCAACTTCTAAGTTTTGATTTTCATCCAGGCTACTGGTAACGTCCATAGTAGATAAATGACAACTATCGATGGTTTTTGTTAACAGCATGCCTGCAATACTGCGGGGTTCGATTATCTATGGAGACGTCTCTCCCAGTGGTCCGGTAACGAATGTAAACTCCATTTTATCAAAATCCAATCGAACCGACAGGTTTGAGGAACACAGAGACCGACAAGAAAATTTGCAGTTCATGAACTCTGGTCTTGTGATTCAAACTGTCAAGTACACTATCAAAATATGCTCTAGTTCCTTAGGCGAAGTGAAATATGTAGCTAATAATAATGCGGAATATTCACTTTATGTTGGGAGTGATGCAGCATCCTCCTCAAAGGGAAAACCACTATCATATAGACGACTGTTTATATGTAGTTATATCACATTGTTCTCCTTTCTGCGGCCAGCAAGTCTCTCCGCTTCGGCGGCATTACGCAAAAGTGGGAAAGTGATAAACCAGCATCTAACTTCAGCCCGGCGAAAATCTTGTCGTGCTTCAACCAGTCATCTTCTTATAGCATTAGCTATTCAACAGAAAGGCAGCTTGCAAGAACAAAGATAACCGGTCAAATGGGACGTCATTTTAAGTGCGTTGAAATATCGGTTATGATTTCGCCGGACCCGCTGACTGGTATGATACATACTATATCTCTGGTAGGTGCTCAGTTATTTGATCCCTAGTAATTCTTACTGGTTTATTCTTTCCTGTAGTTCGATATAACGTTTGATCAATCCTTGTGTTCTTGCCATATGATGACCGTGGTTTTTTGTTACGTGTTTGAACTAGGATTCCGAAAATTGAAGCGGCACAGAACCACGTAAGGTTCCAAAAGTCAGGTGTGACAGTCAACAATCTACTATCGAACTGAGCAGTAAAACTGCGATTTGAGCCTCTAACCATTTTGTGGTGACAGATTCATAATCAGCAATACCACCGCTTGCTGGCGTACGTACGTTTGCTGTCCTTGACGCGAAAGTTTCCCTATTCACATTTGGCGACTTTAAATACTAGTCTACATTAAGCGACCATGTGCACGTATTACCAATGCAACAACATCCACTGCTTGTTTCCGCTTATTAACTGGTTGCTATTCGTTGTGAGACTTCGAAATAGTAACAAAACGGTTGTCTATGTTGTCACGCAATTCTTGGTTACAAGTTTTATTTCTTCCATCTACATGCGTAAATTTGTTTTTTGGTCACAAAATTACTTTTACAAACCACGGTAGCTTTATTCATCGAGCTGCTTATTCTCAAATACAACGAGAGAAACATATTCTTGGATTTCCTCCGAACATCGTTGGCATACCATATGGCCTCCTTTTGTCTAATCTGTTTCGCGTGAATTCACGGAGTTGGAGCCCATGATGGTCGGTGTTACTAATCTCCGGAGTTCATTTGATTCCATGTACAGTGCAAGCTCTACTGCCATTCGAGCAGCTGCGATGAATTTTGACGGCTTTTGTTTTTTGCCATATATTACTTTAAAATTTTTCCTATGTTTATGTGAAATGTTGTATTCAAAGGAACATTCGTTAGAACATTCGAAGAAATGCAGTAAGGCGTCGTAAATTTTCCTGCGCGCTAGAGACATTCATGAGTAACATCAATTAATTTGGATGCGTTTTATTAGTAAAATTCTCATTTTTGCCTTTACCGTTAAGTGCGGACGCATAAGGGGAACCAACTCGGCACATTCAAGCCTCGTCCTCTCCGACTTTACCTATGAACGGCTTCATTGAGTGCACACAATCCTTACCTTGTCCCCCGATCCCCTTGACTCGCTCAAATGTGTTGGCCGGACAGTGGCAGATTTTGGCCTTTTGTTAGTATCCTCAACCGCGGAACCCCCTGTACTGAATATGTGTGACTGAGGCCGTGAGGAGCTGACCAGATCCGAACCGCGATCGGACAATGTGCTGGATTTACGTTGTTCGGAATCAGAATGCTGGTCGGAGGACGCGCGAGGATTGGTGGATCCACATGAAAAGAACCCACGTGCGGCACTGAATTTATTTGGAGATCTGGCCGGACTGGAACATTCTTTCGGAGATAGCTCAGCACCAAAATTGGTCTTGGAAGTCTAAAATGGATTGGATAGCGGATAAAAGTTTGAAAAGTTGGTGTGAACTGCATCCTCAGCATTTGAGAAAAGCCTGTTAGATGAACATTTGCGAATTTTGATTCTCGTGTCTTTGCTATTCGCTTTGAAAACCGGTTACAACCGCACAAAAAATTTGACATAAGAACAACAAAGCCATTTTTATTTAAAAAATCGGCTAATTTACCGTCGCTTTTCAACTTTCGGGAGAGTGGCTTGAAAATGGACACTTGCTTCTTTCTCTTTAGGTGGATAATCATACAAAGTTTCTTATTACTGAAAAGCACCAATCAGAAAAGCAAGTTATTTCGTCTGTCTTCCGTTTTTTTAAGGGAATTGTTCAAAACTGATGGAGTCAATCACTCGATTCAAAGAATCTGTTGACTGTTAGGGCTCTATGTTTTGCAGTTCTGGCCTTTTGGTGAACCACTAAAAAACCAGCCCGGATAGTTCGGTTGCTACGCCGGTCAAATCAAAACAGCTTGACTGGGATTCACGTCAGATTTCGTTCGCCAACGGTACGCGCACTACTAACGATAGTCCACGCTGGATTACGCCGAGTATTTCGGACTTGTGAATGATTGGATGTATAAATACATAACGCCAAAAATACGAACTTCCCAGCAAAATGTCGGATCCCAGTCGACCTTGCTACATATGGTCGCGCGAAATTTCAATGCTTTGTCTGATTTACACAAGTGGCTTTCCTCGTCGCATGAGCTGTTCGATTTTGTCCAGACGTCGGGCAATCGGAACCCGCCATGATTTTGCGTCGATGTTGAGCATCAGGTGTTGAGTAGATGAGGTAACTGAGATCCATTTCGCCGCATGTTGGCCTGTTTACCTTTGGTTAACAGCCAACCTAGACCAACGGCAAAACACTGTCTCAGTTCAGAAACGATTTTAGAACAATACATCTGACAAGCTATTGGTGTGCCGAAAGTAGAAATATCCATGCGGTTCATTGTGGAAATAATCCAGGTCTACGTTTTAGAATGAGGATCCACCTGTGCAATCACGATTGCTTGCAAGTATCATCTTCAGAGGTAAGAGGACGACAATGGGAGGACTTACAAAAAGGGGAGAAAAGATACTCGTAGAAATCGATAAATATTACGTCATCCTGGCAAAGCCAAGCGACACTAGTTCCACACGATGGAGAAACGCACAGACGCACAACACACTAGATCATGTGGAACTAGCCATCCCAGTCACATACTGATTCATTTATGTCTGATAGCGAGTCTTAGTCTAGATCGAAACTTCACAATACACATCACAACTGAGTGTACGCTTTTGTATTTCTTCAGTATATATACATATATAATTTTGGTTTGGTTTTTACCAACGGGCTCCGGCTTTGAGTGCTACCTCACAGGACCATATAATCAAACGACAAAACGAGAACGAGAATGAGGTAAAAGATCGATCGGAAAATAATAAGTTAAGCAGCTTTGAAGACGAGCGCTACTGAGTGCGACAATGATCCATGTCACTTATTGTGTCCAACCATTGCTCCGGGAGATCATGTGAACCCCAAACCATCAGACTAAATGCATCTACAATAGCCAATCCACCGGTTAAGGCTTTCATGCTTTTGCCACTTCACTGATTAGCCACCTCGACTATTCTTCCAACCCCTAATTGGCTCGAAGAACAGCGCACAACGAGGCAGTCGTTCTGTGGGCATGCGGAAAACATGCGGAAATTTTAAAGCGTACAGAGTTAATTAAGTTGAACTGTGATATACCCGTGTGTGAATGTTCGATTTTCAAGGCACCATGCAATTGCTTTATCATTGATGAGAACCATCAGTGGATGAGGCACATTCCATGTGGAACTTCACCCTGAAGAATGGTTGCATCACGAATTATATGTTCATAATCTAAACAGTGGATAACCGGCAGATTCTTGCGTTTTTTACAGTAAGGATAAACGAAGCGGGTTAATATAACCTAATGCGACACAACATGGACCTCCAGTAACATACGCCAATCAGATATAAGGAATATGTATTTCTATATTTCCCAATACCTTTGCTCGAATGGTTCCATTAATTGGATTTGGATGATTTTCGCGTTGTTGTTGTTGTTCTCGTTGTCGGTTCAGCTGCGTTTTGATTGGACTGGCCGGAGAAGAACGTAGTTGCATACCTGGTGTTTGTTTTTCGTCCGCCTCGGTGCTTTCCTCGTTTGGTCGAACTCGAACAAGACCACCAGGGCATTGAAGTGCTGTGAGCATGGCCGTTTTGATCAGGGTTTCACAGGCCTTTTTGTTTGCGTTCTGTTTGCCGCGTATTCGTCTGGTGGCTAAATCCAAACTCTCCGTGATTGAGGAATGAGCCGACGTGGCACGGTGAAAGGTGACACTCGGAGTTCGTGGAGACGAATCAACGTCGCCAGTAACTTCCGTGATTTCCAGAACTTCTGACACTGTGGAAAACAAAGTTCAACGGAGTCGTTTCGTACTGAAACAACCAAATCACGTGATCTATGCTCACAGAGTCTGAAGTCATCTAATTGGAAATTGTTTTTTATTACAAGGATTTAACCGAATGAGTAAGACCAATGGTTAGTCTGCTTCTTTTAAAACCGGTCAATGTACCCCAAACGTGGAATGATAGGAAACTAAATAAGGCTTTGACTTATCAGGTGTGGAAATAATCCGGTCAATACTGGGTTGTTTCTGCCGTTTTAGAGGCCGGTTGTTATGAGAGTGGCACATCTGTCTTTGACCCTACAAACAGTCAAACACATGAGACAACCACTGAAAGCCACTACTTAACTCCATAGCAGAATTTCCGGAATGGTTTCGTGCTTATAAGTGACAAGCTTTGATGAACACTGAGAGATTCGACTAAAGGCAACTGTGACGCTGCCCTAACTTGCGTTCTTTTAAATTACATATTCTTTTGTTATTAAGGATGCAGTCTGTATTTCATCATTTTCAAACCTGGGAAAGTAGAGCTAGCGAGGTATTGTTTTTCATAATTAGGATAACTCTCATCTTTATCACTCACCCACACAGCAATGCCCAATCTCCTCGGTCTAATTCCAGCTCTGATGTCATAATTTTCCACTTTACCAAACTGTCGATCTCGTAAGTTCGCACGTGATCGTCCGGTATAGTTGCTATCCCGTTTTGAAGAGTTTGGACAAAGTAATAGCCTAAATTGCATCATAGACTACGCTTACATACTGTTGCTTTGATTTCGTTCCTATTTATTCCTGTTTTGTGCTAGTTACAAACGTAAAAGGGATTGGCAGTAAGCTGACAAAACTCGCATGTTTTGTAAACGTAGGTTTTTTCTTCGCAAAAGAATGTCTCGTTTTTTCTCGATGAATTTGGTGCTTCTTGATAAATCGATCATTCCGGAAATGCAGGAATTTCTACTTGTAACCATTGTTAGTATACAGGACAGACTTCAGCCTCCAGTAGTGTTTCCAAATGATCATTACAATTTGGCAATGCCAATCACTAAATAAAAAATCTCATGGGCTAAGAATTCAGACAAGATCACTATTGAGATTCATCTACGTATCTCTCATTTGCATTAGTATCAGTGAGCTTTCTAGATACAAGTCGCTGTGTAGCTATTCCCTGTCCCCGTGTTTCACTCCGTGATTTCTATACATTGTGGATGACGCTTTCGTTGGCAATGTCTGGGTTTAATAGAGTTATATTTAATATCAATTTGTTTGCTTTCGGAGTAAGGGTAGTAACAAACTTCGGCGCAGATGTCTCCGTTGCGATCTGTTAAACTGGTAAACGGTTCGTACGAATAGTCACGTGGCCCTAAATCGGATGTAAAACACCCGGTCTCGCCGTGTTAGATGTATAGAATTCTTAAAAATCAAAATCTTTACTAAATCTTGTGGCTATGGAATTCATTCTTTCATCTATTTCGTAAAAGCACTGAGATATCGAAATATGTCACATGTGGATTCTACACACCACTAAATTTCAACATCTTGGGCCGGATGAGAACGATATGCACAAAGTCGGCATTTGCAGCTGGTTAAGAGAACATATCTATGAAAACGTAACTCTCTACTCGTCAACATGAACACAAGAACGGAACAATAAATGAATAAGAGAACTCAGATGATCCTTACACTGACAAGCTTAATTTCCAAGAAAAATATAACTAGTGAGCCATAATCTACGGGTAATGCAGTTTGACTAAACGAACCACTTTTTCGGTTTTGTATACGGCAACTTTTATACAGGTACCAACCTCCTCATCCTGACGTTTATTTCTGACTTGCTCGTTCTAAAACTTTGGGTGGTGATCCAATGACCAAAAGCGTCTATCGTCTTTTCTGATGGACGCGTTGATCTGCTGTCACCCGGGTAAATACAACGCCCTACCTAATACCACCGTGTGGATGATTTCCCGGATGACTGCCAAAAGCGTTACGGTTGGGGCCTCTTCTTCTGTTTAGTAAATTGAACCTCTGTTTAACATGATCATCTCACCACGAAACTCTTGTTGTTCGTGCAACAGAAACATCACGTCCCGGTACAGGATCGGTCTCAGATCTAGTGCGATTGACATAGTAAAGGCAACACCGTTGCATCACATGGCTGAATCCAGCAAGAATCACATTGAAATGAAATAAGATAATGTGGAATTAGGACACTATGGAAACGACTGCCGGCGGTGACCAAGCGGATAAAGTCAAGGCGTTTGGACGAGAAAGTCGTGGGTTCGAATCCTCCCACCGCCGATCAACTTCCCCTCTTGGCAGCCCTTTGTTGGCCGCGGCTCCCTTCCTGAAAAGTAATGTGCGCTGTTATTTCATTAATAAAGTAAGTAAGAAGATAAAAGAATAAAAGAAGAGACAGTGGAACTTATGGAATGCCTGATATGACAGCCGACTTCATTGACAGCTGATTACCAGTTGGTTTGTTTGTTTGGATCAGGCCTTTCCCGATTTTATATCAGATTACCGGCCAGTCATCATTGAAATCTTCAGTCATGTCAGGTCATGTCATCCATGTTCTAACTGAATCATTTGTGGTGCCGTTTTCTGTAATTAAACTTGCAGTCTCGTAATTCCGTCTTAGATATTTTCATTTCAGTGTGCTATTTTGCGAACATAATCTTTAAAAACAAAAAATTCTAGCTAATAAAGCCTAGTTGTGTGCTTCAGTCAGAGGTAAACAGACCAGCCTGTTTTTCTTTCATGGAACCTCCGTAGCTCTACAGTGTTTCAGAACATTGGCATTTCATCCACTTTACCATTAACAAAATTCAATAAATTCGTAAAGTTACAGCATATAGATATTCTGTTGCGAAAGGAAAGAAGAAAACTTTCCCGAGAAGTAAACAATGAAAAGCAGTTTTTTCCTGACCAGAAGAAGAAGGGTAAAAATTAACCATTGCGTTTTCCCTTAGTGTGAAATCAACAAACGGGTGGACATTAAGACTTTCCGCGAATGAGTCTCCATAACAGCGACTTCAGTAGTTTGTCTTCTAATGTTATTCCCTCGATTTTGCGTTGTCCTTCATTTGAACCGCAGGTACAGCAGTTACTGTGTGTTTATTCACGGTAAGCGCGGAGAAATCTCATCCGGTGGCGGAAGTAAGGACATTCTTACAGACAATCCCCACCGCTGATGTGGACTCGATTGATGGCAAAATGTTTTCGAGGTGAATGCCAGGCACATCGATCGAAACTTGATGAAAACGTTTCACATGAGCTATGATCATCGACAATTTTCAAAGACAATAAAAAATGAAGATACGTTTGAAGAATGTTATGGCCGTGCACACAGATTATCACATTGGATAGCTTGTAGTTTAGTAGGTCAAAAACCAACTTGTCACGAGGAAGGAAAAATTATTTAAGCCACCAGCATTGTAAATGCACGCTACAAATTTTTAGCTTACCATTTTCGGAAAGCTGTCTTTGTGAAACCCTGGTACTGTCCGACTCCGGGTTGATTTCTTGTGTTTTCAAATCATTTAGGATGGTCCAGCTTTGGTTTAATGCCGGATTGGATTTACGAAACTCACCAGTCATCTGAAACGATCGGGAGACAGGGAGTCAGTGAGGTCTAAACGTGGAGATTTGTGTACGAGATCGAAAGGGTATTACGTCTTGTGCTTCAGTAGGCTTAAAATGTGAACCATTCACTATATTCAAGTGACTTACTGGAAATAACTTCATCTTCTGGAGCATAAATAAGGCTTATAGAAAGTTTTTATAAGTCCTCGTTTAACTGGTAAAACTATGGGAACCATGCAAAAGTTCGTTCAAACCAACAACTGACCTGTACTTGATTTCCAGAACCTGTAAGTAGTATGGATGTTATTCCTAGCTGGATTTTTGGGATAAAACAAGCATTGTACACAGTTACGAACTCGGTTTGATCTGTCTGCCCGTCGGACCATACATCTGTCTTTCTTACTACACTACCGTCCGTTCCAGCTAGCTCTAGCAAGAACAGCCTAGTCAGACATAAACAGAACATTATTTACCGGTTAAAATCAAGCTGTAAATGCATATTTGCCATGAGAAACACTTGTTGGTCAAGTATTGGGCCGGTTAGTGTTTTTTCCTTCTGAACTGTCGTCAGACCAGTCAAAGATATTCCGCATTCAGTGAGTTTTCCGTTGACCCGGGTACTGGAATTCGCGACTCGATATATCCTACCCAGCGTTTGCTTTCAATGACTTTACAACTCATACACATGCCAGATGAGTATGTTAAAGACAACCTATTCGAAAGATTTCTGTAGGATGGAAAATGGATCATTGTGAAACATCCTAGTGGGAATTTACGAACAACGACTTCAGTGCAACTTAAACGGTTCAGTACTGAAATCAATAAATTGCACTATCGGAATTCGAAAAGGGTGTTCGGGTTATACTGGCCAAACAGTTCATTTAATGCTTCTACCAGGCTACTTTACGCGTATTCTGTTGCTTTTGGATGCATTGTACTCAACAGAAAAGACCAACCTCAGACTATGGGGCTGAATATAGTGATTGCAAATAAATAGTGTCATTTACACAAGCATTCCATGCCTGGAATTCACACTTGAATGCGTGCTGGCGCGAGGACAGCAAAAGATGTATAGGAGCACGATTCACGCCTTCGTGTCACGAGCTGAAGTGCTGGATCACGGCAAATGTCTTTGGACTCTAACGAATTGTCAGGTTAAACGAGATAGCATTCACCGTTGCTGCTGTCATCGTCCCAGTAACAGCTTGATTCCCTGTCGAACTAGCATTCGGTAAATTTCATCACACGAACAGAAAACCTGCTCTAGAGTGTTCAGTGTTGGAGAAGAGTTCCAGTAGCTAAATCAGAAGTGGGAAGGCAAAGGTGTACGTCCTTTCGGGGTGATTGAGTGACCGCTCTTGGGACTGCGTTTTTGGTTTGGGGAATTGGAAAGCTTGGTTCATTCTATTAGTTCTAGTGTTATGTGATGTCTGCATAAAGACTTACATAATCCTCTTTTCCATCGTTGTTGCTGGCATGGTCACCTGCGTCATCCATACCATCATAAGCTCTAGTCATTGGGCTTGTCTCGGTTGGTGTAGTTTTTGCTTGACCATGTTCTTTCCTGGGACTTCTAGTATTCACCGGTTCACTTATAACTGTTCCATCGCCAATTGGATGGAGCTGTTGCTCGGTCTCATCCAGGGTTACTTCACACGAGGCCAAAGGAGCTAGTCGGCAGTTGAAATTCATGGCAATCCGATCACTACTCGCTTCACTCTCAGTGGCCGATCTGGGTCGTTCCTTCCGAACCTGTGATTTGCCCGTCTGTGACGCGACCGAGGTTTACATGGGATGAACAACATATGAAATGACAACTATTTCTCAAAAAAAATTGTCCTACGGAAGGAATTTAGTAGTTATCTTGAAGGGAACAACCAATAAACCTTAAATGGTACTGGGATATTTTTCGGAAAACCTAATTCGCTTATTATGTGTAGATACGAGACGAATAAATGACCCTGTTTTCAGTTTGTGAAAACCAATATTTGAACAACGATAGGAGTCTTGAATGGCTTTTTCTTCGGAGATTGAAAGTGATCGGTCTTCGCGTGGAATGTTAATTACCACGGTGGGGTGTGCCCACACAACGGGTTCACGTTGGTGTGCATACCATGTGACAGTTAATTGATATGGTTCATAAAGGCAACCTTCACTGATGTGAACTTTACAGCTAAGTTACAGGAGAGCAGACTGCGGGAATATCGACAAACGAAATGACTAACAAAAAAGGTACAACTTGAGCATTCATGAAGTAATATGCGTAACATGCGTCTCTTCACTTTATGCTCTCCACGATGATAATGCAAAGATCCAAACTAGTGGCCCTTACTAGAATCCATTTATTGATATTGCTGATTTGGGTTTTAATAAGAGACCTTTAGAGCCATCCATTAAATTGGTTTGATACCTTAATCAATGAGCTCGTTTATTACCGGCGCCCATCACTGAGTTAAATGATAGTCAGCATGGTCAAATCCTGTTTCGAACCTAACCACTGACAGAGGAATGCAACTGGCATCCACAACATCCAGCCGATTCCGAAAAAGCCTATCGCATAACCTGTGATCAACATCTATGCACAGCTAATTTTCGCACAGTGACCTCAACAACAATATCACAATATTAATCCGGCCATCAGCCCAAAATTGTGGTTGGCTATGGCAGGAATCTCTACGTTTTAACTGGGCTTTTCACGCCCGGTATTCGGCAATCTGGTGCATATTCCCTTTTCACACATTTAGAAAACAAGCGTAGCGGTAATCCGCAATGTACATTCAGGGTCATCTGTGACAACACAAAAACGGCAACACCAGCGATAACGGCGGCAAAGACTGCAACAACAACGGCAACAAAAACAACAAACAGCAACAGCAGCAGCAGCAGCAGCAACAACTACAACAGTTCCAAGATGAAGAATAATGATTATGCAAGTGCGCTAGCCATTTGCAATGCAACTGGCTGACCTTTGCAAGCGACACAAGGTTTTTAATTTTCTATCTCTACCGTGTAAACTACAGCAAAGATTCTAGTTGCACTGCGAAAATCAGTAGTTTTGACTTATCTGTCTAAATGTTGTTTAAGAAGTAAACTGTTAAACACCAATGGATATCATCCAATCTCCAAAAATAGCAATTAGATTGTCACAGTGATAGCTCTAATTAGGTTACCTTTTTTACCTGTGGTAAGATTGGCAGTTCCAGTGGCGGATCTTCCCGCATACCCAACAGACCACTGAACACCGGTGAGCGTGGAATTAACGGTGGCAGTGGGGGTGGTGAGGATAATGGTGTTGGCGACTGAGATGGAAATGCCACCGCGTCAGTTGTAAGGGGCATAGACTGACCGGCTAACGTTGTGCTGGCAGGGGTCAGTGAATGCGACCGCTCCGTCGAGTCCGGTTCATTTGTGTGAATTGGGAATGGTGTACTGCTAACAGAGTGTCTGGTGCTCGCTTCCTTATCCAATTCACGCTTGAAGGTGATTTCGGAAAGGAACATACGGGACGCATCACCGACCGAACTGGGAGTGAGAAGACCTGGTGATGTCAAACTGTTTGGGGTAGCCGATGTGGAAAGTGGTCGGGTGGTTTGTAACTTCTCCGGTCGGCGTTTGATCAACTGGTCTTGATCACCTGACGGTGATTGTGAGGATGACACATTCGGACCCGGGTCATTTTCGGGCGCGATAACCGAGGAGGTAGTTGCAGTTGTGGTTACTGTTATTGTTGATGTCACTGCTGCTGGTGTTGTTGAGACAATGACGGATCGATCAAGCACATCTATTATTTGGTCTGGTGAATTGTAAACTTCTTCGCTTTCAGACAAAATTTCCTCGTTTCTGGACTGACCTTCTTCAACTCGCGTCAGTTGTTCTTCCAATACAGGTAGCCGGATAAAACCGACAGAATCGGAAAGTCGGCCAAATCCTTGGTCTCTGACAAGCACCTGATCGATGTGGCTGGTAAGTGAAGGAAATGGAGAAGGTTTAATTTAGATAATGAAATAATGAAACTAAATATCGCTTTTGTCGTTTATTCGAATGGTTCAATCGCATGCAAAACGAACCAGTTGGATAACTCTTTTTAATGGCAAATGTTTGCAGACACGTATGGGTGATAGACAAGGAAACCCAGAGAGCCCTTTTCGTTATGACATAAACGAAACAATGAGTGTTCTATTCTCATAAGCTTTAATGTAAATATACTAAATTGGCATTCAGCGGACACTTATCAGTGTTTTTATTGACTGGTTTTCCTTTATTTTCTTGCTGCACTAGCCGCACGACGATTCTGCTCCGTCTTGTGATTAATCGCCAGTTGACCAATCGTGCTGTTCCCACTCGGCAACTAACATACATTCTAATTCGCAAAGTCAGTGTCTGATTCCAAGCTCCGTTGTTGTTCTGATTTACAAGCAGTCATTTTTAACAAAATGCTATTGACATTCTTCTAAGGAAAACGTTATAACGAAGACTCACATGAAGTATTTGTGAGCATTTATATGTTGGAATATTTGTGTCAAATAAATCGATGCACGATGTAATAACCGTTGAACTTCGGGATCGCTTATTGTCAGCCCCTATGACACGCATCCACCAAGCCCTAAAAGGGGTACTAGACCTTGAGCTCACAATCACCAAACTGGGAAAGATCAGTAAATGTCCGACAGAGATTGGATAACCCAAAAAGTTACTGAGTGATAAAGGAAAATGAGGGTCACGATTAGGTTCCGCTGTCAGTGATTTCCATACTTCCGTTACTGATAGAAGTGATACGTGTCAGTTTGAAGAACTTATCAGCTGCAAGAATCAACGATTCATAAGGTTTATCCAATGACGATTGGAATCGGTGGACATGGTATTTAAGCAATGCGTCTCTGGTCCTCCAAATTATACTGGGCAATGAAAGGACTTTAGACGCAGTATAATTAACCGTCCAATAGTTTTTAGTGTTTTAATTAGGTTGATATACGGGAAGTTTGCTTACCCTCCTTACAAATACGTCTGTCCTAGCTGTTCTGGTAATTTTGAACTGGATCAGTTGAATCGTGTTCCTTGGTTGGTAATTCTAGCTTTGGCAACTGGCCGGAACCGACAATCATTTGATGGTCATGTATAAGTCCCGGTTGCAGGGTTTCACAGCCTCTCATGAGCCACCTGAACATCTCGCCACTACTTCTGCTTGCAAGAGGTCAGAAAGCAGTGGTTACGAACTATCAAACAACAGGAAGAATATAACTTGAGATCTTTCAACCCTTGTTGTACCTTAAGTCTTCTGAACTAGAACGACTATTTATGGTCAAATGCTCAATTTGAAAGGGACCCGACAACGATTCCTTTACTGTGCATCACCTATGCTATGTTATCCTATCAAACATTCTTCAGTGTTTGGTTTCCCAGCTAACCAAATCTGGGGAAATGACGGAGAAGTTAGTCGCATAGTTTGTTCCTTGGTATGGCTGTGGTGATTCACTTTTCACCTTGTTTACTAGTGGGATGGAACAACAATTAAACTAACCCCAATCGAATGGATAAATGAAAATCTACCTTACTCCGTTTTTCTCCGCGATCGACTGGCAGCATGTCATGCAATGGTAGATACTAAAAGTTTCTAATTTCCTTTCGGTGGATTTCTTTGAGTATTCGTCTCCTGGCATCGTCCGTAAATCAACCCATCAGCTTACTGATTGTTTCCTTCGTTATTCACATTGTTCCTGTTGAACCTGATCTTTTACTCTTATTTAATCTTGTCTCTAGGAGGCAAGTTAATTCCTACCGTCAGCAGAGTTTTGATGTCGGTTAGACAGACCGAAGCCCGATTTTTTCTCCTAATATCAGCCAACACCTCAGTGCTAATCGATAATGCTAATTCACGTTTTACTTGAATACCAAGACGAAGAAGCTGTTCTGGTCACGTTGAGTAGGGCACAAATTTTGTGTGAACAGTCCCGTCCTAGACCGTTCTAAAGTATGACTGAAACACTGACTGCTAGAACCAAAGGGAGAATGTAACCTGATGAATACCATAGCATTAGCGTCCCAGTGCTTAGCTGATAGGAGGCTGATGACACACTGGCCAACATTTGAGTTGCCGTCCGCAACCTCCTTAAGGTCAGGCATTTATAATAAAAATTAACATTGATAAATGTTGATGCTTGATAATCTCTAACGCGCGTGCCATGCTTCTGATTTTATATAACCTACAGCGAACGCGATAGATGGAGTGCCGAATTTTCGACACATCTCTCGAATTGTTCTGTCGTGTGTCGCTAAGACCGGTATATGTATACCCTGGCTTTGACTTGTTAATTGGCAGTCGATTTTGTCGTCAGTTCACTGCATTCTTTTCCGGACAGTTTCAGGGTGAATGAGAAAGTCGAGCAGGCACAAGAACTTTCCGCTTTTAGGCTAAAACTAATCGTTTACATCTGCTTTCTGTGACCAACAGTCGGTGATCCATTAGCCCACCGGCTAATTCGACTCACCTTTATCGACGGACTTTCTCAGGTTTTCTTTTTTTCGTTCAGTTTCTCATGTGACAATCAGTGCGATGCAGTCGCAGTTTTGTGATAGATGTGACTGGTCTACTTCCACTATCCTTATGCGTTCAGCTTTGATGCATTCTCTAATTATTTGCACCAAGTTTTTTTTAAAATGATTTATTTGCCAGTTGTTCTTTTCTTTTGTTTAGCTTTCCTGTGGACCGTGCTGCTGGGCTGAAGCCAAATCAGAACCACATTGATGACAGGTTAATCGTTGCAAAAGATCAACTGATCTAGTGTTTCAGAGAATTCGTCTTCGGTACTGATATTCGGCTGCCGTCCACCTGCGTTTGACTTGAATTCACAGCCAAATGCAAAAGTGGGTTGGAAAACAATCCAAGGAGCGTGATTTTGTTTCCTGAACCGTCTTTGGGCACCAGACGCAAAATCTGTTTGGACTAAGATGAACAAAATTATAGTGGGAGAATTGGCAAACCTGTAGCCTTAACACTACTGTTTATTTAATGCAAGCCTTCATTAAATAGGACAAGTCTGTACTCACGGCTACGCTGCCCATCGCTTGCGCTTACTTATCTCGGTCGAATCACGTGACTCGAAAGATAGTGCGGGAGGGAGGCGGTGAAGGTGAAAATTGAACTGCACCGATGAAAAGGTAAATTTGCCCAGTAATGGAGCACGTTACCATCTAGAGTAAACTCTGATTAGTTTTATTCGGCAACTGTCCTAGAAAGCAATCTAAGGGTTTGTTTCGCGATTGTTAAAAATAAAAACTGCCTGTTCTGTTCACTGCATAAGTTGCTTTAACTGGCGAACTGGTATTTGCATGCGATGCGTACCACGTGACGGTTATTGTGCTCGTCATGGTGGAAGCGAGCGTACACGTGCTGGGCGGCTGACACAGCTGATTGTTCACTTGGCTTATGGATTTTCCAACGTTTTTCCTTCAGGCAACCATCATTCACAATGGATTCAGGTATGTCGTTTACGAAATAGGAAAAAATAATTAGAATCGATGACATTAGTGGGTAATTTTGTGGAGATAGTAATGGGTTTTGGGCGCAATTGAGTTGGACCTTGGAGAAAATTATGGATACTACAGCGGACAAACTTTAGTAATTGGCTGGGTGTAAGGCCTTATTTTGAGTATAAAGGATTTAAAATTATCAGGGTTTGTACTGGGACGTTTATGAGTCACATTGTTTCACTAGTTGCACCTGAGCCGACGAGTAATCCCATGGATCGATACCTGAGTTCGATGTATTCTCTCACTCGACGGCTTTTCACTGCTGTTGCATATCACGTGCCTGAATCGGGCATTGGGGTGTGCTGCGAATAAGTTGAATATTTTTCAATGTGATAATTGGTTAGTTGGTCCCAGCTTCATTAATTGGGCCAGTCCTTGTTTACTTGCCCATTCCATCGTGTTCCATCCCCTTAATTGTTGAGACTGAGATTAGTCTACTTTGGTAGCAATAACGTGCGCAACTTTTTTAAATTAATGTTTGCTTCATCCGGGGTCTCAGCTTTTGTGTGTAATTTTAAGTTTCATGCATCCTGGTAGAAGGAAAACAGAAACGAAATACGTTTCTGTATTGCAGGAGCATTCCAACTGTCGGCCTATCCACGGAAAGTAATACATTTTCTTTGGTTAGACTTATGGGATTCATTGAATTATACCGGCAATCCTTTGTACTGTTACTAGATCGGTTTAGTATCACGAGCAAAGTTTGACGTCAGAACTCTTGCCACAATAACCCGTGTATGTATCCACCGTCCTCAGAGTAGCCTTGGCCTCCAGCTTTTGCTTGCCCAGGGCAGGATAAATTCAGGTCATGGAGGATCACGTGAACGGTTGAGCAAGCGAGATGATCCAGGGTTTGAAATCACACTATTAACATCGCTCGCTTTTGTCCCTGCCATAGGGTTTGTGTTTGTTTGAGAACTAGGTCAACAGAGGTCCCGGATACCTATTCGATTCTCCCGTTGAGTATACACAAACCCATAGTTGTTTACATTTTTGTTTTCATGTATGCACAAGTACAACATACTGGAACACATGGGAACGAAGGTAGTCATCGGGTAAAAGATCACATCGGCTCAGTTAACTGCAAAAGGAATACCGGTATGCCTGGATTAAGGAGTTGCCCACCTATTCACTGAAAAATAAGACAATAAAAGTCGGTACTTCCGAACGATGTTTTTGAGTACATCTTCAGTAGCATTTCACTATTTATTGTTATTCCTTTAAATCTTTCTAGGTTGTCAAGCCGTCCCACGCCGGAATAAAACAGGTATTCAGAATAACACCGGACAATTTCGACTTCATTAATTCACACAGTAATGCCAGAAAAAGGAAGAAATAGTTTTGTCGGTCATTTATAAAAGATATAAACGAACAGAAAAATCAATGACTGTGCATTTCGACTGTGAAACAACAGAGTACCTTATGCGAGTAAGGTGTTTTATCTGATGTCCAGTGCAGTTATCGATCAAAACGGAATAATTTTTAGACCATTTCAGAGCCTCTACGGTGCGACCACAAAATGAAGAAGGATTTATTGGCTGAAATGATTAAGTACATAGGTTGATGACTTGAGGATACTTGGGATATACCTTATATTCGAATCTACTGTTTCAGATAAAAAGAAATGTTTTATCAGGTTTGCATGCATTACGTTGCATCACATTACAAAAGACAGGCCCAATTTTCCGGTTAGAATCAGACAGAAACGCACTCTATAGAACACTTTATAAATACTGCGGCAGTTTAAACTGCTCGCGTTTCTGGAACCAAATGACCTGCACTTTTGAACGTTTGATAAATAACCCACCGATGCCGGACAGTTCGCTTCCACATGAAGTGTTTTTTTCTCTTGGTTATTCACTGAATGCCTGAATCGGTGATATTAAAAGAAACTTACGCTTCATGGATGCAATTGGTTAGATACGAAATAGCTCCAGCACGTAATCGCATTCAGATCGGCCTTGCTGTTCCGTTTTTTTCAGTCCGTATTTCATGAACTCGTGTAACCACACCACAATATATTGCACGCCTTATCCACTTTTGCTTGATAATGCTTGAGAAAGAAACGAATTCAGATAAGCAGTGCCTCTTTTTGTCATTCGCTTGAATGCAGGGAACTGGGTACACAGTTAAAGGGAGAATTGGTGGGTTATTTTGTTTTCTTTGCTATTGGTCAATACCATTTTCCATTACTATATGGGTAAAACGAATATGAATGCTGCTGTCCTTGAATTTCACGTAAATGGGACCTTTTGAAAAGGTCGACAGGAGTCGATCAGTCAAAATTAAGTGCTTGCAACTATGGTAGTAAAGAAACATTGACCATTTTAGTTGGAGATTGGGACACCGGTTGTTTCATTTATGTTGGGAACCTTCAACAAATTCATAAACTTCAGAATCAATTCCTTAAGATGATCGGGTCTGTCATTTGGTCCACAGTTGTTAGACATTGGGTCCCCGTCCCAGTCCGGAAGCGATAAATATATGTTCTTGATAATTGCTAACAAACACTTACATCCTGACAAGGTTTCATAGTAACATGGTGATGAGCGTTGATGCCACACGATGAATAATTTCGTGCACTATCAAATCTCCTGGATAGTCGGCATGTTTGCGGCACACTATGGCTACGAATGTCTCATCCGATCCTATCTCACGTGTTCTTTGTTTTGAGAACCGAACCCTGGGGTGGCTGCTGGTGACACTTGTAGTCTGTCGGAAAACGCGTGTGATTTCCACTAAAGTACTTCCGGTTCTGATCTCAGATACCGGTGCTGGTGAAAGCAATTACATCAAAAATGAAAATCCGAGATCGGCCGTTAGAGTACGAACGTTGAATCTATACGAGCTGGGAACGGAATAACGTATGTTGACCCCGATACTCCACCGATGTGCCTGGCCTCTAGAGCAGAGAGTGAGAGCGAGATTTTAGTGTCCAGACTGAACTAAACAGTCCATGACTTAGCGGCTTGTTACGAAATCCTAATAACTGATGGAACAGGACTAGTTGAAATTGTCTAGGTGATGATTGAGGGAGTGTTGGGAACAGCTGATCAAGTGCTGCGATGAATCAAACAATTATCTGAATAGTTTTATCTTCGTACTTCGTGCACGTGAAACTTTTCCTGACTCATGTGCCCTTTTGGCTTCTGTTCGTTTAGTTGGTGAGTGCATCGTGCATTGGCAAGCAGCAAAGGAAGTCTGAATGTGAAATCTAGAACATGATTAGTCTTGTGTTACTTGCCTTTTTGTGGCATATCGAAATCACGACAGGCTAACAAAGGCTTGTTCACCGAAATTTAGGCCAATAAATGATGGTAAACCGATTCAAGCAAACTGGAAAACGGCAGCAATGTGATACGGGTTGATGAAAACTTACCCGGCCGTCTGAACTGATTGATATGCACCGCCTGGTGGTGGTGTCTGCTGCTGTTGTTGCTGCTGCTGATTGACTAGTACTGAACTGGCGGCTCCTTCAATTTCTGGATTAGCTAGTACATTTTTTAACGCATAAATCACAGTTAGCCCGGTCGTGAAAACACGATAGGTCAGTAGGAAAGTGTTCAGGAAATCAATCGACAAGAATCGAGCGTCGGTAAGTCGGTCAAGTAGACGTCCCACGGAAGCATGACGGATCTGGAAAACATTTTGCGTTGGAATGTCCATCATTATGTGCATCGAGAGTGTGAATAGCATTAACGACAAACCTGAAAACACTAACTGAATATTCAGACTTTCGTTAACGCTGAGCTTGACGTTTAGATTCCAACCATTACATCACCAGCCGAGGTGACCTCAGCAGTGCGTAGGCAATGGCCTATTTACTCGGTTGTATTTAAAGCAACGCTTCCTCAGATTTGATCTTGACTCCAGAGCAAGTCCACTTTGCAGGTTGCTATGGGAAGTTACCAGTTTTAGTCACGTTACTAGTCCGTAAGATTTAATTGGATTGGATGATCCCAAATATTTTGTGTTTGAAATAATCGGAGCAATATCTGACGCCATTTTCAGTTAAAGAGCCACCCACAGCTATTCTACTGGAATTACATTTTTCTTTTACTTTTACTTCCTTTTTATTAATGAAGTTACAATGTACATCAGTTTTCAGTAAAGGGGTTGCGGCCGGCAGAGGGTTGCCAAGTGGGAGGATTCGAACCTGCGACTTTCACGTCCAAATGCCGCCACCTTATCCGTTTGGCCACCGTTGGCCAGGATTAATAACGTAGATAAAACTGGCAATTTTACTAAAATTAGTGACATTGCTGACTCCAGGTAGAAACCATAGCAATCTGCAAGGCGAACTTGCTCTGGAGTCAAGATCAAATCTGAGGAAGCGTTGCTTTAAATACAACCGAGTAAATAGGCCATTGCCTATGTACTGCTTAGGTCACCTCGGCTGGTGATGTAATGGTTTGAATCTAAACGTCAAGCTCAGCGCTTACAAAAGGGAAAATTCCCAACCTGAGCTACAAAGCAAACTAATATTTAAAATGCTTGATACTAATTGAATATGGTCATTTACGATAGGCTGCTTTATTGCTGCATGTTTCCTAGACTCCAGTATATTGAGTTTGTTTTACCGGGAACATTATATAAAACGCCTTCCAATGCTACTCAACCTTCGGAATTATTTCAAATTATTTAGATTACGGAGAAACGAAAATCAAGGAAAAATGGTGCATGATGTACGGTAAATTGGGTCAGTGTTCGAATATTTACATCCACTTAGACCGTCTGGTTTTACTTTATATCAAAATCTTTTTTTGTCTTGCAAGGAAAATTTGGCCTCCTGCCAAGCAAAAAATAGTAATGTTTCAATCTACTGAATAGAACTCAAGTGGAGTAACTAGCATTAAGAAATCTACTCACCATTATTTCTCTCTCAATGTAAACCATTTTGTTGTTGATTCGTGTATTTTTTGCCTATCGTAGCAAGTGCTTCCTCGTCAATCGATTAACGTGGCCCCTAAACCTTGGACCTCTGAAAGAACCGAAAAGCTCTTACGTTGGATATGAAGACTAAAGTTTCACCGATACTTCACTTTGTACCGTTTCATTTCTTCTTTTGTTTCATGCCAAAATTGGTGGGCACACTGACAACTCAACTAATGAACAAAGGCAAATAGAGGAATCGAATTCACGTCAGACTCTGATAGTTCTACTTTATTTCCATGGGTTTTAAGTCTGTCTCCCTGCAGTTCGTAGTAGGGGAAATGCCCATCTTTTTGCTGTGTATGATATACTGATGGTCGTGATCTGATTCCTTCTCCCTGCTTGTCACTTTTATATTCATTGCTAATTTATCGATTAGAATACATTTGAAAATTATTTAATATTATTTAGTAATGTGCGGAAGAATGCGGGAGGCGCTAGCCTTTCGAGTCCCCAGTAATTACGTTAGCGGTTATCAATTTCATCTGCGCAGAACACTTCTGAATTTGTAGTATGTGGTTGTGCAAGCGTTAATGCCGGCTGATGGGCTGGCTTAATGAACTTCAGTTCACGTTGGTCTCTGCTTGGTGTTCACTTCATACGGAGTCACGTGTGAACAGCGTTAATTATCTGTCGTGTGTCTTACGCCGTCCATCTGAATCATGTTCGACCTGCTTGTAGCCGACGTACGGTGAAGATCATCAGAGATCGTTTAACTAAGCCGTTCTATTTCTTCCGCATTTACATGAAAATGCCGTCACATGTTCAAGATTCTTTTGCCATTATTTTCAGTGGCGTCATACACTGCATGAAAGCAGTGGAGAACGTAAACAAGTGTTTAAGCAGCACGTGCTATGCCCTATGCATAAACGCCTGGAGCAAGGGTAGAAACCAATCATGTCGGAGGTAGTTACTTGACAAATGCGGAGAGTTACGAATAAGATTAAATCTCATCAGGACTGTTTACAATTTGTAAGAACAAAACGAGCATTTCATACGGCCGACTGGATAATTTTTCCGACTTAGGCGTTTCAACACACTTGTGAAATAAACATATCTCGATCAATCCGCCTGAACGGGAAAGAACAGCATATCATTTTTCCACTTAACTCTCAATCCCTACAAAATATTCTGAAAGTTAGGAATGACCCCTCAGTTGCCATGAGGTAATATTTCCCTGTTACAAGATGGTGATCAAGCGGTCATCCTCACGGCTTTTCAACCTGAAGGTTTCCTGTTCGAGCCCTCCCACCACCGATCAACTTCTTCACTTCGAGACCCTTTGTTGCTTGTGATTTTCTTCCCGGGGGTGTCTAGCCTTATCGGTTCCTTGACAAAAACTTTAGAAAGATTTATTAAAGTAAAATGCATTTGTGCGGTTTAGGTCCAGGTGTTTCCGTTATTCATCTCGTTCATTGTTTCCGGGGGGTTAAAGGCGTAACCGATCAACTATTCGCAAACAAAAGTGTCCCATTCCTGAGGTCTGGTGACAACCAACATAACTTTTGTTATGTTCTACTCGGCAGTAGTATATCGAGGTCTGGTTTACAACGAAGCCGTCTTTTGTATAAGATCTTTTAAATAGTCGTTTTCAGCTTCCATCATATCTGCCCGGAGATGGCTGAATTTTGGCCGAACACCCATACCGAAAGTATAAGACTGTTATTTCAAACCAGTTCAATCTTAAAAATTTCAGTTTGTTCTCGGTTTCTAGGCTTCGGCGTGAAATCGCAAAAACAGGACCAAAATCGAAAACGAGAATAGCGTCTCATCTTGAACATATCAGTTAACATCAGCTCTTAGCGGAGTCCTAAGGAACAAGAGACGTTTCATAGAGCCTTACATAGAAAAAATTTCTCTCGGTGATTATCAACTACTTTTCGCTCTTCAGTCACTGAATTTAGCAAGCAAAGTTCCGCACCCTTACTCCCACATAACTCAGTCACTTCTTGTGAACATCACTGTGAGGCTTCATTTTTGACGGTCACTGTGAATGTCAGTTCGTTCAATCCTGAAGTGATTTACGAACGTTCCTATTGTTCGAGAAATTCCTGCTCACCTTTGTTACAGTCAAACGAAACTCTGATCATCAGATGAAAGCAGTGGGATGTTGAGAATCGACAGTGACAGGTGAGTATCAATCGAACGTGTTCCCATGTCCATTCCGTTTACTCGGTCACCGTTGGTTTTTCGTCGGTTTAATGCGCATGAACGCGAGCCCCATCTATCGTCCTCCATTTTCCGATCATCTACAGTCAATTCTTGCTTATTGAGAAGCCCCGTGGTTGTGAGGAAACTTAAATCAAGTAGATCTAGATGTATCTATCTACCTGTTTTTTTAAGTGACATAATGTTGGTGCAGCTTTGACAATCTGTAAAGAAGGCGTTGAATGATTGCACTTCTGAGCTAATACTGACCTGATTCAGTTAGCCAGTCTGGGCCGAAAATCGACTAGGATTTTGCCGAAAGGAAACGAAAAAGACCACCTCTCGGGAATTTCGGATGCTGTGAGGCTACCTGAGAGAATCTTTGAAACAGTCAACATGTTAACCTCTGGGATTAGACGATTTTCTTGATCATTTGCCTGGTTTGAAGGTTTTTATGAGACATGACTCGCAACATTTGCTTTTTTCACTGGTTTCAGTAATAGATTAATTTCGCACACATTTTGGGTTGGTAAGGTAAATATTTGACTTTTGGTTGCCTGGCGTTGATGCTATTATTTCCCGCTTGCAGAGTCTTAACTTACACCTGCGCGATATTATGATTTACGTCGTATCTATCGAAACTCCACAATTTGCGAGTATGCATTGATTATGTTACATGTTCTGTGCGAAGACCGTGACTGTTTGTTTGTGAGATAACTGTGCCCCACCTAATGATTATTCGCCATGAAATATACTGGGTTTTTCGTTGGAAAACAGAAAGACAGCGGTTTTTGTCAGTACCAATGATAAACACAGTAGTGTGGCCACACGTTTTGTGTCCACGTTTGATTTGGCAAGCGACTTGATGACTACTGTCTAAAAATGAATACCGTCTGAAAGTCATTCGGTAAGATCGTTCTAACTGCGGTTAATTGAGTGGAAACTTAAGGAAAACAAGTGTTCCACTGTAGAATCTTCTTCTGCTGTTACTCGCAGGAAAAATATTCGGCTCATAGTTGCTGGTATTAACAAGGATTATTTTACCGCTATATGCTATCATTTCGGGTTTCGACTATCCAGTGAATGACACAGTCGGGCAGCCGAGAATCTAGCCATCGTTCTGGCCAATCCATCAATAAATCAGTTCAACATGTTAGTAAGCATTGAACGACCAATAAAGCAGTCAGTCGAATAGGTGGAGGAACCAAACTACCGTCGGTTGAGGGAGCTGGTAACTCTACAACAAACATCGGAATACTCTATTCGGAGAGTAAATTCGCTCAGTACGCTGGAATATGCTGCTGTATTCCCTTGCCGCATTGTCTCGAGGTTCATGCAATTTATCTGTGAAACGTTTTTAGTTGCATGTCCGTTCATCTGTACGTATGCCTATTCGTCTGTCTGTTTGATTGGAAGTCCCGTCTCTACGTCTATCTACATGATGTTGGTACCTCCCGCGATCCGCCTTTCTAGTAATTTGCTAGCGTGTCATCTGACCGATCTAACTGTAGGTCTGCCCCATCCCTATTTGTCGTTTTCGATCGCCTGCTTGTGCTTATTCATGGGGAAGGGATTCGACGGAAGATAACGACAAAATTCAATCTCCGAACGGTGAGAAATCATTGTTCATCTGACAAAGTCCATAAACTAGTGCAAGGTCACTCTTGAGATGGTTTGTCTGATTTCGTGAGCAGCTTTGTGCATCCACTGATGACATCTGATTTGTCTTAGCCCATGTCAACCATTTGATAAAACGTCCATGTTTGTGTTTATAGTTATGACTTCCGAACCAGTCGTTGTTTCTAGATATTACTGAACACATTATTGCTCCTCCTTACACACGGCATCGGCCGTAGCTGTTAATTATTCATAGTTAACCCAGCGACAGCAAAGTGCGAGAATAGTGACGGATTCACGTCTAAAATGAGAGATGAACTATACAAGTTGTTAGATTGTTTGTGTTCTAGTAGTTCCGAACTAAGAAAGCTCCAGTAGGTCGTTTGTAGTCATCGTGGGATCTGAAATTGAGAGGGCGGTTGGTAGGAAGTGCCAGTCCCATTTTTGTTGACCTGGCATTCATTTCGTATTCTTTGCTTCCAAAATCACATAAGAGTGGCTGTATATTTTGACTGCCATTTTAGCTCTGTTTTTCATACCAGATGAGTTGTTTAGTGGAAAACCGGCTAAGTGAGGCACCAATGTGAGTGTATTTCAGTCAGGATTGGTTTGGTTTCGATCACAATTGTAATATAACAAATTTCAAACTACTCAGCAGAGCAAAAGACCTGCAGCAGATAAGCATGCATGACGGTATTCTGTGCTCGACTTTTCATTCTCGGTAAGCAAGTGACCAGAACCAATGAAGTTCTAATATTACATTTACTTTAGTTTGAGTCAAATCAGTGAAGATAACACCAGTCTGTGTTCTCGTATTTTCGGTTCGGACTATTTAGTAATGACTGCGCATCGTCAATATAATTTGGCCTACAAAGATAAATAAATGACCGTTTTCTTCATTAGTAGTTCATTAACTAACCAGTTGAAAAGACCTATCTGGTAACACTGATACTCACTCATTCATACATTCACAGACTAGCTCACTCACTCACTCACTCACTCACTCACTCACTCACTCACTCACTCACTCACTCACTCACTCACTCACTCAATTAATCAGTCACGTGGTCAATTAGTTATTTAATCCCCCACTCAGATACTCACTCCATCAGTCGGTTAATCGAAGAAACAGTCAGTTAACTGAATAATAGTTAAGCAACTGATACAAATTACGCATTCCCTCTATGACCTGGCGACTTATGCTGTCTCTTCATGTTCGACTATTTATTCGCAACTGGTGATTTCAAAGAGTTACCTTTCAAGAACTAATTTAATCCTATGCTTTATTAAAGCAAATTGGTAGAGACTTTCATACAGGGGCACGCAACCGGCATTTATTCAATCCTCGTGCAGTGAAACTGAGTCCAATTTTATCATTTGTAATGTACTATTCAAGTTGCTCCCATTCAAGTAGGTCTATCAAAGAAAATTGGTTGTTGTCAAGTGGTATAAATTTCTATGGATAATTAATCGGAAAGAGACGTCGGTGCCATTGTATCAATGACAGATAGCAATTTATCGACGCCTGGTTTCATTCACTTCTGACATTACTTGAAACATATGTTGCTAAACCCTCCGTTCACTTTGCAAAACCATGGTTTTCGGCCTTTCATGTGACCAGTGAAGTGAGCCTGTACTTTGCGTCGTGTCCAATGAAATCTGTGTTCACAGCCAGGACAAAATCAAACACAGTTCGGTTTTCCAATTTATTTCTATTCATTTCAACGTCATTTTGGATTCTTCCATTAAAAAAGCAGAATCAGTCAATTTGGCAATTCATTTCATCCATAATTGGCCCTGTTGGAATGAGCAACATACATTGTGTTGTGACAATTCTCCTTTTGGTCATGGGATCGTGCTATCAATGAAAACTCTGCCCCTTCATATACGATCTGCTTGGATGTTACAATAGTCACCCGATTCTTCCGCATTTCTTCTGAACTCGTCAGACGAGTGAAATCATTTAAACCAGTATCGGTCTAAGCTGTGGCATACTTCACCTTTGCAAAATGATTCGGAACATCATTCAAATCGATGAGATTTTCGATTCCGTTTGTCGGTTGTCTTTTACGTCCTTTCTAGTGCAGCATATATAGCGTCTTTATTGCTAAAACGGGTTATTTTAACTCTCCGTGGCGCTAGTAAATCGAGTCTGTTTTTGTCTGGGTTTAGATGTCCTCTTCGGCCCAGTTTCAGTAAACGCTTCTAGAATTCAGTCACTATATATCACTGGCAACACTGAACAAAATAAGAGAGAATAGGAAATTACTTAAGGGTCGCCTGGAGTGTTATCATCTTCCGTACTACAGTTCGTGTTTTAGGATCGGTTAGCACCTTAAATATAACAAATACAATGAGCAGACGCTATAACACAGGTTAAATTGGATTGGCTCCTTACAACAGATACAATATTACTAGTTGTCTGTCAAAAGAGGCCTAGGGAACGGCGTTCGTCTACTCATGCGGATGGAATTCAGGCATCACCTTTAGAGAAGAAGTATTTGTCAAATGCTAACGCATCCAAGAGGGAGAAATTATCTTGCTCGGCGCTAAAATTCAAGGAAAACTACTGATCTGCCTTTGGACTTCGCTCACCTCTCTGTTGGTGCTTGAAAACTGTTCGAAGCTCAATCAATCATCTAGCATGACTCATGATCGACTGTCATTGTTACCAGTTTCGCAAACTAAAGACGTAACCAGTCTGCCTGCAAATCACGTTATACGCTCAGGTAGAGCTTCTATTTAGATTGAGTACACAACCAACCAATCAGGATCGTGATGGAGCAAGAAGTGCACACGTCAAAAAAACCATTGTCTGGAAGATTTTCCACCGTTGAAGATTCTTCATAACTTACACACACACACACACACACAAGATGCGTAATTCGACCCGAAAGTGTCTTTCAACTGCTGTGATCTTATTCGTTGTTTCAGTTGGCTAGTGAGAGCTGGCGTCATTCCCGTAAGTACTGGCGGTTCCGTGTTGCTATTTCAACTACTACTAGTAGTACAATGTGGTAGTACATTATTAAACATGGACGCTTATACGCTATCTAATCAGTCGAAGAGATCTACTTCTCGATCCTTTCGAGGCCAGATAACGCACTTAGCAATTTCCTGGTAAGTCAAAAAATGGCAAAAGGCTAGTCGAATTTCTGGACAACTGTCAATTTTCTTGTGTGGGAAAGGCTAACATTGGGTCAGACAAGACGTTTCTACGTTCGCCTTACACTAGATCATGCCTCGGAGACCTGTAGACGTTAAACACACAGCTGTGGGGATTTATTACACAGTCTCGTAAAGTCATTTGACGTTAGGCAGTTGCAGTCATCGAACTCCCGTTTGACAGTGTTTGGTAGCGCTTTTCTTTGTGTGCTGGGTGCCTCAAATAAGAACACCACAGCTCAGAACCATGGTTTATCTTGAATGGATGTTTGGTAGACCCCAAACCGATGTTACCTCATGAAAATGTATTTCAGATATGCATAATCTAAACTGTCTTTCGAGGAGAGGATGTCAATCGCTCCTTGGAAAATAATGAGTCCTTAATTCCATGGACAAGGACTTGGAAAAGCCACTTACGAATGGTGACGTCGCACTATGGTTGCGGAAGGTTCTCGGCGAGCATATCGACCTAAATCACGAAGGAATATGTCTGATGTATCATAAAAATAAATACATCGCACGTAATTCTTTCGGTTCTGTTTCGTTATTCCAGTAATTGGATTATTTCATCTGGATTAATTTCGCTTACAAAAGCTATCCCATCAGTAACAAGTCGGTTCGCTTCTGAGTACTAGGCAGGAAGCAACGTGATTTTTGGCTAATACATCTGAACAAATTTCACTTTGGTTTAGGAAGATGCTGTGCTTAGTGATAAACCATTTTTCTCGCGACTAATTTATTGAAACCCTTGGGACAGGACATAATCAGTACTCAGGTATTGGCCTACGAGGACGAGTCAAAGGCACTAACAGCGGAACCATTGTTGCCTGGTTGCCTATACTTTAGCTAGTGCCAGTTAGCAGAGGATATAGAGACCCCTCCTTAATAATTTTCAACGATAAACAAAATAAAACGCAAGAAATACCGCAGCAACAGTGTTACTATTGTTAACTGATGAACTCGCCTATGCTGTTGTGGTTGCAACCACGGTTCAATATGACTGACGAAGCGCACCTGAACGAGGCATTACATTAATTTTATTCACATTACTGTGCCTTCGATCTAATACTTGAAATTATCAAATGTTATGTTTCGTCAGTAAGTCTTCCATACTACCCAGGTATGTTTAGGAAACAGACCATTGAAGTGAATCGATAAGAGTGCAGCTGATGAATTGTTTAACCCAAATCCAATTCATAGAAAATGCCAATTCGCACTGCGTTGGTACAGACATAAGTGCTGGCAGAGGTCTAAGTTAGTCTACATGGTATCTCAAGAGATGCACGATGATCTGCGATAAATCTCAGCAAGAATTCTCCTGGTCGGATGACCACCTGCGAACCAACCAGGACCACTTTCTGCTATCTCAAAGTAATCGCAGTATGATCCACTTGCATTTTATTCCTGGTAAACGAGGTCACGGTTCGATGACAGCTCACGAGTGTATTCGCCCAAGGGATCGTCCATATTCCGGAGATACAGCCATACTTTTAAACCAAAATTCACTTGTTTGATTTTACTCAAAATGCGGTTTACAGACGGTAATAATGTTGGCAAAGCACTTGGATAGAAGAACTGGAGTTAATCCATCGATGCAGTGACCCGGTAGCACGTCCTCAGTGATGGACTTCTAGGGGAAGTGAGATTCGCTAAATCCTCGAGAAAGTGTGCAACACACTTTCAATCTTACATATAGAGGTAATTTCGTTGACTGGAATTTTCATAACCACTATGTGCATACGTTCAGTCGCGGCTAAGTCAGAAACTGAGAACTTCCGTGCGGTACATTTTTAAAGTCTTGTAAACGCTCTCACCAGACATCACAATCCTCCTAACACTAGTCTCGAAAGAGGAAACCTCAAGAAACCTGAAGCAGTCGGCAGTCTCTGCCCGTTTAAAATCATGCCCGAACCGTTTAGTTCATTTTACTCATGTATTGACAAGCATTTGCTAACTCAGTATTTTTCGTTTAAGTTATACAGTGAGCTGACGATCGAAAAGGGAGCACAGCAAAGGATGATTTATGATGGTTAAGGCCCTGACGGAACTGGGGTCCAGTGAAAGAAAGCCGACCAACTATGACATTACTCCATCCCCAGAGAATTCCTTAGTTCATTGTGATAACTGATTAAATCAGTTCTAAAATGACGAGCGGATCTGCTGGTGGGTTTCCATCATCACTGGCAAACAATTTGTACAAGATTATACGAGACCAGAAGTAGTTCATTCACTTAGGAGTCTGCCTACGCAGTCGGCGTTGATCTGAGTCAGCAGCTCAGTCAGAAAAACGAGTGGAAGAATAATTGATCCAAGTAGATTGGCTTCCACTTAGCCATGCCCCGCTGCCTTGTGATCAGGGTCCTGTCAGAACCGAAGGCTTTGGTTGAAAACCCTAATCGTTCTTCTGCTTAGCGGCTGGACGCCCTAGCAGTACCCGTCCATCAATCCCCATGAGTTAC
>LUCM01004876.1:378503-440898 GCA_008360955.1 Fasciolopsis buskii
TGTTCCCCTTGGATATTCACTCTTTTTATATGAACGTGTAACTCTGGGGAACGGCAGCGGTCAGTGAGGCTTGCCTTGCTATTTAACGCTGAATGATGATTATGATGATGACGCAGTTGTCAGAAAAATAGACTTCAGATTTCCCGGTCATTTTGGAAGACTCCTTTCCGGAACTGGAGGAATGAGACCTCATCTAGTTGCATACCACTCCAGTTTCCTGCATTTTGGATGCTGGTCCTTTCAGGTGAATCTGTGTGCGAGTCACATGACAGAATTCCGTACAGCTTTGCTATCACTTGCAGCTGCGTCCTACCGGCCAAGGTAGCGGATACTCTTGAATTTGGAAAGCGAACATTCCGTGACGATTATTGGTCCATAGCTATTTTGCCATTGACGTTTCTGACTATGTTTTGTAGATGCATTCTGACGTGATTTCCAGGTTCCGAGTTCTTCTTGATGTATTCACTTGCATGGCTCGGGTTTGGAGCCATTTCGTTGGCGTCCGCGCTTTATATGATCAGTTAAATTTAGCACCACTATTTTGAACATAAGTGTTGCATCTCCGGTTTAATGTACCGGGCCCTTGAAATCATGGTGCTTTTTCATTTCGTCAGCATTTATGCTTCAAGCGACTTTTTACCTGTATTTATAGCGACCACACGCTGAAAGCTAAATCGTAATATACATTTAAGTTACTCTATTACTGACTAATAACTATGTGGTAACTAATCGTGTCGGAACTCGAAACTTGCCTGAGGTACTTTGCACGAGTTCAGGGTGTGACTGAACTTGATGTCCACGTCATCTTTGAAGAGTCGCGGATCAGACCTGAAGTGCAAGAGACAGAAAGAAGTCAGGATGAACCAGAATGGATGTTGGGAGGGAATCGATGGTTGTCCGCGATCGGCAAAAATGAAAAGTAATTTCTCTGAGCCAATCCTACTCTCGATTAGCCTTACTCGTTTCTCCTTGTAGGTTGTAACTCAGGCCATTTGTCCGTTAAATCAGTTATTGTATTCGTAGCCAGCTGGACATGTGGTGACGGGAACTGGATAACAATATGAGCTCAAAGTATGAAAGCAAAGGTCAAATTTCACAGCGAGCCGAGGATTTGAACCGCCAGATAATAGTCCTTTGGCACGATCTTAAGTCAAGCTTCAATGTTTTACCGACTCTGGATGCAGTGAACTGACTGACAGAAACTCAATTAGGTGACATTAAGTAGTCAGTTAAGAACAACTAGGTGATTGAAGAATAAAATTGTTTGTAATTCCCAACCTTAGTGATTTCTAGGGTGCAGATCTAAGTGGTTTGATGAAAGCACCGATTCATTGATATTAAACCAGAGTGATTCCTGTACGTAAAATGTCCGTGGGTCGAATTATAACCAAATTCACCCAACAGACTGTGAGCTAAACAATTCACCCAGATCGGATGAGTTGCATTTATTTGTAAGTAAAATTCGTGAATGGTTTTCGTAAGCAAGTCAAAAAGTCAATCCTGGTATTCTTGAAGGCCAAACAGTTCAATCGATTTCTTCTTCCGGCACAGCACTGACGAATCGATGGGTACACTTTGCTGCGGTGCATGCCAGCTTGATACACTTTACCGAAACAGACTTTAGGTATCGAAAAGTTAAACTGTTCTGTTATCTTTTGCGAAGCTTGTCACAAGGATTCCCAGTTAGTGGTGAATGAAACATTAAACTAGGGGCCTCGTTCATGATACTGCTTATGCTGAAAGGAATCAAGTAAATCGTTGGGAGGCTTACTTAGTTGGCTGATTACCGGATAAAATAAGTGCTTCCAAAAATACTACCACAAGTACTATTGTTATCGCTGTTGCTGCTGAGGTCAGTAATAGTAATAGCGATGACGGTAACAGTAATAATAAATTTCGTTAATAGTTAGGGAGGGCAGAATTCCATGCTACACTTATTCGTCACGGAAGTGAGAAGTCCTACCTGATAGACTGAGGCATCGCTACGGAAGACACATCGGACTGAGCAGAATTGAGTAGATCACCATAATGTAGTTGTTCGATACACTGAAATCAAAAGAAGATAGGCAGATCGATTTATATTGACTTCAAAACTAGTATGTGGAGTGGAGTCAAAAAGAAACATTTTTGCAAATAGCCTGTTTATCATCCGACCGTTGTTAAAAACACAAGCTGCATTTCACAAGTGTTGTCCTCACTGATCCAAAGGTAATCAATTACGGATGCAAAATTTAGACACTGAAGGCCAGTTTTAAATGTTTTTTTGGCGTTCCTTTGGTATTCTTTGTGTGACTGGAAGCAACTCTGAAAGGCAACCCTGTCTGATTGGTTTCGTCCTAGGTGGGATATGTCAGCCGAATTCCGTGGGTCCCGAATGGAGCCCAAACCAGCATCGGAAGACTCTGGGTAAGTTAGTTTATCCAGTACTATGTCAAAATTGGGTGTGATATGGAAACAACATGGTAAGCTGCTCTTCCGTTACAATTTTCTTCGGTTGTTGATATCATGGTCATCGATAACTTTCATGAGCCGGAACGAATTAAGGTCAAGCAGTGTGATCGTCAGTGCGCTGCATTCCCGTTTTAACCTTGTCTCTTTCTATCATTCTTTTTGTGACCTGAATCTTTATGCTCACTTACTTTCCTGTATTTTTATGCGAAATGAACTGTATCCGCAGATTCAAGAATAACATACTTCACTGACTCCTTCAAGCCCACAGGTCCCGATTGTTATCTGACTACTGATTGTGATGTTAGTAGTCATAAGTTGTACGTCTGAATAATGTCAACCGAAACTGCAGCTTGCATTGGCAAGTTGCAGTTAACCTAATTCAGAAACGGCCGTCCAGTATCTTCTTGGTTTGCAAAGTAGGTTGGTTATTGTGATGTTTCTAAATAGTGAATTGCAAGGGATTTCTTTAGGCTTTCGTCCTTTGTATTCCGAATTAGGAAAACTAGTAAACATTTGTTTGGCCCATCGATCATCGTCCCGTGTCTGTTCCATCCAGGACAACGCTAGATTTAATGGGCTAAACGCAACATCTACGGGCATCTCATGAGCTGTTGCTTAAATTAACGTAAATACGGCTCAACAGTTACGGCAACCATGATGGGTGGGTGTCACTCTGAGAGTGAAGGACTTCAAAATCCGAGACCAGCGAATATCATTAGACAACAGCTGGGCAGGCTACGTGAAACCGTCGTGTTACGCGAATCTTATCGATACCTTACACTGGAATAAACCTCAGACTAATTGCAGTTATCGTAGAGTTTGCTGAAAATTGAACAGTGAAACATCCGGATAACTGCTATTGCCCCAAGTTAGTGGGCTGCAATTTCGCCTCCCGCTTAGTCGTTATATAACTCCGAGACAAGTTTATTGGCAGTTTCCCTATGCTTCTGACTAAAAACTTCTCTTGAATCAAATGTATCAATTATTTAGTACTATCCGCTTTTACTCACGAATAAGACGGTTTATATAAATCCCTGACAATGCAGAATTCAAAAGATACATTGTGTGACTACATAAATCAGATCCTAACAGGTTGTCATGTTTCTTTCCCGAATTTACTTGGTTTTCAGTCTACCTGGATGATCAACACCAATTGCAGGCACAGACTAATCGCTTTGATGCTAACGATTTCCCGGAAGCAGTCACAAATAGGCTGTAAATTACAAACCCAAAACTACAGCGGTGGGAGTAGCAGGATTGTTAATAAGGGCAAGACATTCAGTATGAAAAACAAGAAAGACTAGCTTGAATATAACGATTCCAAATACCAATGGATTCGACGGTATTTGAACTGATCAATGAATTATTTATTCAGATAATGAATCAAGCGAAGTAATAACCAATCACACAGTCAGTCAGCCAGAGATTGCGACGAGGTGTCAGCCGTCCCCATTCCCGGGAGCGAAATCAAAAGGTTGGAGACGTAAGAATTATCGCGCACGCGTATTGTGTGACCTGAGTTACATGGAACCAGTCATAAACGGAAATTGTTAGTATTTATAAATACACCTTTAGGTGGATTATAACCGTAATTTGTAGGTGCACCAGTGTTGATCGGTACAATAACCCTTCAGCATCGAAAGAGCATATTTGAGTGGTTGACTGCGGGCGAGTTTGGATATGGACGCGCTTGAGAATCATGGAAATTGGACAGTAACCAGCAACATCAGGAATAGTCACCACAACCACCACCACCACCACCACAACAACAACAACAACAACGACAACATGAACTATGGGATCATCACGATTACAAAATGGCCTTTTAGGAATGGGGCTTGCTAAGTTTTTCTCCATCATAATCCACTTCGGCTTTGAGAAACTGTTCGGGCATGGAGACTAGTATGAATGTTGTTGCGTGTGTGCGTGTGTGTCATAGAGGAATATATGGTGTTTACATGAAATAATTCACCATATGATATCATCGCTCAGCTCACCACTAAGAAACCGTGGAAGCACTGTGCAGCTGTTTAATCCATGTTAGGAATCATCAGTAGTGCATATCCACCGTGCCCGAACTGGGACGCGAACCCGAACAAGGACGAACGATTCTGAATCGAACGCCTTAGCCATTACGCTACCGAGCAGGGTCTGAACGGTTTGTTCAGTTTCACCACATGATGTTGCACCTATCCGCCATTGGTTTGCACGACCACGAGCCATCGCTGATGATGATTCCTAACAAGGATGAAGCAGCTGGACAGTGCTTCCACAGTTTCTTTATGGTGAGTTGAGCGATGATATCACATGGTGAATTATCTCACGAAAACATTCAATCTCTTGCCACTAACACATGGTACTTTGTGGGCCGGGATACTTATGATTAATGTATGTGCGTATCGTTGTCATATGTACATGAACACGTACTATTATTTAGGCTGTGAAACTGATGCAAACATTGTGTCTGCCATACTACTTGACTTCCTTGTCGAGCTGATGGACGGCCGCAGAGACATCAGGCCCCGAGATGCTTCTGTTTATTTTCTTGAACGCTTGTACGCGAACTAGGGGCAATGAGCCTTATACTCCTTGTTTCCAGAAGTCACTCCGAAGCGCATGAACTCCCTGAGGCTTGCTCGGCCCAGGTGAAGTGCGTCTCTTATCCACCCGATGCGGAATGTGCGTATGTGTCGAATTCCCTCGTTGGATGTATGCGCGCGCGAGGGACATGCTACATTGGACGCTGCCAGACGTGGGAGATAGGTTCTTGACCGACCGACGGATCGGATTGGAACTCATCCGTCACATGGTCTCTCCATCCATCAGACGATTAAATAGGCTGATGAACAGGCGAGGAGTCAGACGGGAATACAATCGTGCCAGCCGATAGCAAAAATGTAAACTGGCCGGTAGGCTGACAGCAGGCGGGATGGAACTCAATCTAATGTGCACAGGTAGCTAGGAGATCGTTTCCTAATAACTTGCAAAACCAGCTCATTTGAGCAACACCGGGATGTGTGGATCCGTTTCTTCCGGCGTTCAATGCGCGTAGTTAAATAGCTAACTGATAGAGACGCTTTTCTGGTGTCAAAAGCTTGAACAAATCCATTGCTCGTACACTTCGCAAACATCCAGTTGCTGTTGTCTCATACTTTCAGCCGGAACATTGCGTGTGCGTGTGTGTGCGTGTGTGTGGACGTTATCAGTAGGTCTAGTGCCACTCAGTTTCCGTACAGTTCGGATGTCGCTCGCAGAATTTTTCAACTAGCAGCAGTGGTTCAAGAATGATTCACAATCCCGCACCGCTTCTTCAAAAATGGTCACAACAGTCAACTTTGGAGGTTTCACATTGGTAGACCAAGGGTAATTTTGTGAGTCACGAATGGAAGTTTCCAATGGCTTGAGGCTGTAAGGCATACGAACTCAGTGTCAACAGTTTGTTATTCGGACGATTACAGCAGTATGAAAAGGAAAATCGATTGGGATAGAATAGACAGTAAGACTCACTGGAAATCCCTTAAAGGACTGCTGTATCACTATTTCGGCAAAGGATCTCGATGCATTTTCACGGGAATTTTTCAGTCTTAAACTTCGAGAATTTACGGTTAGGATGAGTTTCAACAAGTCCAGTAAGGCGATGACAATTCTGACTAGCTAGCAAACGGAACAGTCATAAAAATCCTTACAGGTATTAATTTTAAATGATACGATCTGTCATTTATTTATGCTCATAAAATTGCTGGGATGTACAATTCATCGGTGAATAATTTTCTTCAATAAATAAAATGTTTCTGTATCGAATTCTGCTGAAAAAGGGGTTGCTTTACTGGTCGACAAACTGGTGCTAAGGAAATACGTTCAATAGCACTGGGCTAGGGTAAACACACAGTAACTCTAATCTTGTTTTAAAGAGTGCTCTATTTGGATGACAAAAATCGTCCGAGTGCATGCAACTCGTTTCGTTGCTTTTGCTGCCCGTCGATCATGCGTATCAGAAAAAAAATCTGATACTCCCACTGGTACGAGGTGCTGTTTACACAGAAATTTGATACTTAGCCACCAGGGGAAAGGATTTCCACGGATTGCCGTTTTGCTATTCAAAAGAAGTTGTCATCTATGCACGCTCCCAGCGACTCACGAGATGGCAATTTACACGAAAAATTAATGAACAACAAGAAGAAAAAGAATATGAGACAGTTAAAACATGAAACTACCTCTTAGTCCATTAGAAAAAGGCCTCCACTCAGCATGGAACAAACAGGAGTAAGGTTGAGAAATAGTGAAACTGTATTCATATCATGGGGACCGGCGAAAATTCGGCCTAGATGCCTGAAATACTTGCCCGCCTAATATGAAATTCGGCAAAATTTTGGGGTGATCTGGATTTCTTGTTTCTGTTTTCCTTTGCCAAGTAACGGTTGTTCAAACGCATCAATTTTTTCACACCTACTAGTCAGAAACTAAATCATATATTTATTCTTCAGCTATTTCTCGATCATATACCGCCGAAAACTGGTTGCTTTTCTCTGGCACCAGACTCATGGCACAGGAAGCTAGCAACCCGGACGTGCCATTGATGGATCGTTGACTAGAGAGATGATTCATAAATACTAAACTTCAGGATGACTTTGAAATAAAGTTGTAATAATATCTATGATACGATTCAATATCGGATGAGATGCTGCGCCTTTGCAGTGTATGTTAAGATCTTGAATCAAAATGGCCTTGACTAAACATAATTGGACCGAGGACTGATTGGGGAGCAAATGCGTCATGAGCATTATTCATTTTAGGAGTGAAGTTGTCGAAACAGCGCTGCCGTTTGGGGGATATAAGTTACTGCCATTTCGGTTATCGTGGTATAAATCTGTTTGGGTACCTGTTGGTCATCAATTGAATTTTGTCTAAAAAATAGCCCACTAGTCAATGACAATCAAACACTAGTATTGACAGTCCAAATGTAATCTCAAAGTACCCGTGGTGAATCATACTGGTTTCTGCGCTAGGTGTAATTATTGCCTACATAAACAATAAACACGCAAGTACCTGATAAATCATTTGTGGATTTTCGAATCCTATGCTGTTTGCCTGATGAAGTCATGGTAGCCGGTGATGAAAAGATTACGATCAAAACCCATCAACCTGAATTACAGCAGGCACAAACATTCAAAGACGTAAGTTGACGTAAATCATTTGAGAAGGGTAACCGAAGTTAGTCAAATAGTCGCCAAATGATCTTTCCAGCCAATGGGATTGTGATCAAACATTGAAATTTTTACACTAGTTAGTAAGAAAAGCTTCGTTTCTAAGAATTATAAGCAGGTCGAATATTTTGGAAGGTCTTGCAGTTCTGTCATATTCTAGATCTTTGCATCATATAAAACCTATCGAGTGCAACTCAATCGTCGCCATTTCGGACTGGTTCCTGTTGGGGCTGGAGATCTGACAGCCAGTATATTTGAGCAAGAAGGCAAAAGTCAAGAAGACTGAACAAATTTTAAAGGTTATACAAAAGCAAAGCTTTCTCATCCGAATTGAATAAGCTTGCAAAAATATCCAGATACGGCGACGTGATCATCAAATCATCTGCCGTTACGTGAAACTCGCAGTTACCTCAGCCCTGTAGTTTGGTTATTCCGAAACCATAATACCATCTTAGAGAACTAGATCATTCATGCTGATTTCGAGAAAAACTGGTGGGTAGTCGTCAAAAAACTCCTTACCATTGCTCAACACGGGCAGGAGATCATCAGTGACCATAAAAGCACCGTGATCGCTCTATTTCTCTTCACTTTGCCTGTCGGAAGCATCTTCAGTTAGAATACTGTGACTCGGTTTTCTCTGACACATGCGTAGAGGTCGGCTGCTTACTGGATTCAAATTCATTTAGAACTGTCATAGTTGGATCTTCCATTCAGTCATCTTCTCCTAATGAACACTTAGACCATGAATCATGTTTCCGAACTGAGAAAAATGCCTCGCTTCCTTTTTCGGAACAGTGTCGTTGGACCTGTTGTCCAAGTTGATTCGAATGATTTCATTAAAGAGAGTTTTATGGTTTCAAATCGGAGTTTATATAATACATTCGACAGACGCGTGATGAAATTGTGAGAAACCACTTGGTTGAAGTGTTTTTAACTACCCACTTGTGACTAGTCTAGACCATTATGAACACCGAATGGGTGATTCAATAGAAAACTGACTGACTACTCATACTAACAACTGAGTGACCGGTGGTGTGGTCCCGATGAATAAACACGTTCTCCGCTTTGTTGGCTCGAAAATTCTACCCTATTTAATGAAAATGATAACCGTGCTTCCTGTATGTTGGTGAATACAAATCAACGTGACAAAAGATCTAAGAGATGGAATTTAGATCAACGGAAGACTATTAGGTTATGGACAACTTTCCGGTGGTATGAAAGGCAAACTATTTTCCGCTTGGGTAGAACAACCTGAAGAACAGCTGCTCATCGGGAACGAGCCTTAGTATGGCCGACTGTGAACATATTTGTGGGCATTATAACTGAAGCAAAAAAATGGATGGAGAATTTGATTGGTGGCCTCTGCATGATATCTAATTTCATCTGGCTCGTGCTGGAACTATTAGTGAAGGATACGTCATCGTAGTGTAGCATATTCAATTTACTTATGGTGCTTCACAGATTCAAATGATGACCTGTTCTTTGAAACTCAGTTGTGAGTCATTTCTCGACATAAGACAACTGTTAGGTAAAAGGGAACTTCACCACACTATACTGCCGCAAATAAAGGTAGTTTGTAAATTAGTGACCATTAAAAACTGCTTTGGGACCGAGCAAATTTACGGTAGTTGCTGATTTGGTGAAAGTCACGTGAACCCGTCGTACAGCAGACTGTAGTTTTCAGTGATTAGTTAAGGATAGAATAACTCATGAATATAGTTCCTTCTCAAATCGAAATCGGTTCAGTTGCCTTTTCTGCAACACAATGTTCAGACAAACACCTAGGTATGTTTAAGAAACCTAGGCCTACTTCCCCTAGGGGTCCGGCAAACTACTGTTCTGGTGTTATTGAAAATGAACATACATCGGAGGAGATATCACCGTATATTTGCATGCATGCAACAAATAATTTGCTTTTCGACATTAGCTAACATTTTAACCGATCTTACTTGACTAATATCTGAACACCATGCAGCTTTCTCCTGCAGTGTGGAAGCAACCAGCCAGATACTTGTAGGTTGACCATTTTTTGGCTCCCAAACGATTCGGAAGTCCAAATTCCCGTAATCTGTTTTTTCCACATTTGCACCCGGTGTAAGAGTGCAGTTCGGATGATTAACACTGACTGAGTGGCTCGGGACTAGGCCCATGGCAGTAGCGGCAGCTGACCCGCCACCACTTGCATTCAGCGTGGTGAAATTGCTGCTGAAACGGTGTAGATTCAATGGAGTTTGGGTAGGGACAGGGCTTGCCGGTGTGGTAGACGGGGAGTTAAGTACTGTCCCGGATTCGGTGATTCGGTGGTCCGGCCGATCGACAGAACGTGCATTATTTATAAACAGTGACGATTCTATCTCTCCTGCTGTTTTGGCCGAGCATAAAGAAGTTGAATGTCGATGTACAGAGCCTTCGTCACTGCCCGTGGGAAGAATGGCGCTTGTACTTCCGGAAAATGTGCCTGAGCAGATAACTAGGGAACCACTCATATGTCGTTGTCCAGGCTCATTCGACCCTGGTCGGCGCGGACCAATAGACACGGGAGGACCTGAGTCAGAAGGCGTAGGAATTCGCGCACTGGTACCATTCGTGCAGGGGGTAATGACAGACGATTCGCCTGTGACTGCACTGGTGCACCCACCAGTGGCTCGGACTGATCCAGTCATCAGGCTAGTGAGAGAAGAATGCTGCTGTTGCAGAGAGTGTTGAGATTGGGCAATGACCATCGTCGTGGACGTGAAAGAAGCCGACGGGCCACATAAAGTTGCCCTCGGAACACCAGCAGTCAAAGGGTGGTCCAAAGTCTTGCGCTCCAAATCATTAGCAGTAAAACCTGAACAACAGTAGGCATGGTTGAAAAGTTTGTCATGTGATTAGGTTTTTGGACCAAGTGGCCAGAATTGTAATGTTGATCAGAAGAAGGACAAATTAAAACCAATAATTCAATGAAAATAACCTCAAAGACGAACATTAAGAACAAACATAGCTCCGGAAAAACACCGATCACGCGGTATCACAAAGACAAACTGATGTATTCGGAAAAAATAATTTCCCTAATCACTCGTTCACAAAACGAACGCAAGAGCTTACAAGCGAATTCATTCACAAAGCGAACCCGCTCTCTTACTCACAAACATACTCGCTTACTCATTCGTTGACACTTACGCATTCTTTACGTCAAACCATCACCCAAGCTCTTAATCTTTTGTTATCCGATGTATGCTCCCATGAAATCACTTCATCACTCAGCGAAATCCAACACTGTTCCACTCACCAATGGAAATCGGTCACCAATTCACTCACTCACCCATTCACCCACTCACACACATTCACCTTCAATCCTCTAGATATTCACTTTTCCCGTCTCTTATTAAGCTGGTCTCTGGGCCTGCATACAACAATCTGACTTCCCCATCCGACCTACATATTTTGACTTCTCCAGTCCAGACTTTCAGAGCAAGCAATTGCAAATTCGTTTCCTTGTTGCAAGACGTAATTTTTGTACGTTTTATCACTTCTCAAATTGCAATGAACTGATTCACGAATAGTTTCTTCCACCTTTGAAAAACTGACTTCAACAAGCTCTAGCTGCCGACGACTTCAGTGTACACAACACTGACTGCCAGTTGCATTCATCGGAAAACTCTACCTGGAGGAAGTGAACCAGATGTTCTCGCTGTGATTAACTTTCTTTTGCAACCGGCTGATTTTTCATCACGCATCACGTGATGGTCTTGGCGACCGCGCATACACCCGTGCCTTCATTATGTGAGATCACTTTCATGTCTTCTTTGGGTTCAACAAAACGTGCACATCATTCTTGATTCTTTTTTTCCGCCCCATCCAAATATTCAAATTTAGATGCATCTTTTTGCATAAAGATTCTGCTGTTTGAGACAGTTTTCTTGACTTTCTGGATCGTTATCCTTCGAGCAGCGTTTGTTTCGTATTTGATTGTTTTGGAACTATTTTTAATTTTAATGGAACTGTTCTTTAAGATGTGCATCTTTACAGTCCGCACTACTCCAAACCCGAAAAACCACGACCCCTTAGTGGTTTACACAAATTTGCATCCGTGGCCTCCACATACCGTTGGCGGTGCCGCTCACTCAACCGGACATCCCCAAACCATTTTGGCGACCTAGAAACAAATGTGCATTCATCAAACAGAAGACCGTAGGGGCTTCGTATCTCAAGAGGTGGGAGACTAGCCTCATCCGCACCAGTAGCCGGTCAAGTTGCCCCTTGAAAATGCGGCATCCCATATTTTTTTCCCCTCCAACTTCCCTCCCATGCGTAATTCCTCCTATTGTCTGGCTTCTGCCTCTCTTGTTAAGGCCTAGATATTTATCTTCCGGTTTTTATCTGAATCCATTCTGCTTGCCAGTATTAATTTGCCTTCCTCTCCTGTTCCAAATCATGTCTTTCTTCTTACCATGACCACCAGAAAGTTCTTCCCAATCTGAATTGCTTCCGAATCTTGCCGTCCGGACGGTAGTCCACCTGTTTTACTAAGAACATGCGCTTCAGATTTGCCCCTCTATTACAACTTCTAATTCAATCTTTTCTCAACCAACTGCTTCCTCCCTCTGTGAAGAAAATACTTATCTTTCCTACTCCGAATCGGGGAGGCTGGTCGGACCGCTGCCCCTGTCGTCCCACCAACGCTTTTTAAGAGCTTTAGGAAACTTATGAAATCTCCAACTCAGGCTAGTTGCGTCTGTTCCTTGAACACCTTCGTTTTGCTGCGTAACTGCTACTATGGATTTCATTCACATGATTCTATCAGCAACCTAATAGTCGCCGTCTTGCACTTGATCGACTGCACTCAGTAACGGCACAGAAACTCCTTTTTTTCACTTTTGGACATCTTTAGGGCCTTCGCTCCAGTTCGGCAAGAAGGTCTGCAGTCGAAGTTGCTTTCCCCTGGGTCTCATCGGACTCTTCACTAAGCGAACTATCTCCATCTGATTTAGTGGGTTCAGTTTCAGCAATTCTGTGAATCCTGGTTTCGTCAAGCTTACATACTTGCGTTCAGCCCTTTTCTTCTACTCTTTAATGATTTTCATGCATCAATCTCCAACTGTGCTAGAACTCTACAAACCATATCTTTTTTATGGCTTCTATGACTTCGCTTCTTTCTAGTTCACACAGTTATCTCCCTTGTTCCTTCTAATTAAATTTCGACTTAAATTCCTTTCGTTCCATGGAGTAACTTTCCCCTTTGGGCTAACACATAAATCTTTCTCCTAGTTAGTCTCTGTCTGTGTCGGCGCTCGCCTTACGTGCTGCGTACAGAACTGATTCCCTACTCCGAGTAAGAAGCTTTTGGCAATCTCCTTATTTCTCCTTGTGTACAAGCTCAATTCAGTCCAATAAACGAATGGCGCAGATTTTTGTGAGTTGGAACTTCGTCTACCGATTTTCTCCATCTTGAGCGCTAGGTTGACTAATGATCTATTCAGGATCTCCAGTCTGTAGCAGCTTATCAGTTGCCAAACATTTAATTCATTCTCTTTTCTATCTTCACTCTTTTTGATTCTGCATTTCAGAACTCACTTCAAAACTTCCCATTCCCGTGACACTCTGACATTTTTCTTGCATTCAGGCATCCAATCATTCTTGTCATATTTTCAAAGCTAGATGTTTAGTTTCGTTATTTCAATCTTTTATTTTTGTGACCGTAAAGTTCTGGAAAACTTTTCTATTTTTATATACTCAACAATTAGCAATCTTTTTTGTTCTTAAAAGCAAAACCAACCAACTGAAAGTTATTTGAATGTTCTCAGCGGCCATCTTCTTCTGGAGTGTATCTTTTAATGCGCAGTTCCCCGTTATGCTGTAAATCACTTTGCACAGTAACAAAACATACGAAACGATCTAACTCAATCACTCATTCACTCAGGCGTCTAGTTACTCATCCTCCAACTCGCTCAAGGAATCAATGAATCCATCAATAAATCGACCAAACAGTCAGCGAACTGACCAGTCAACCAAAGAATGAATCTGTCAATAAAGTTGTGGACCAATTAACGAATTGTTCAATCAGTTAATCAACCATCCAACTACATAGTCAATCTGCTGATCAACAATTTGTTCAATGAATGGCTGTTTAAAGCAATGACGGTTTAGAAAAACGTTTGAACTTGAAGTCCAGTATGTGGTAACGTCTTTCACAGGCCCTTTTTGGACAAGCTAACAACAGTTTTCAGAAGAAAATACAAGAATTACGGCTTCAACAAATGCTCGTTGTGCTCAAATAGTTTGCAAAATATCTCGCTACCATAAGTTTTCATGAGTTGATTGAATGGAAAATTTATGAACTGACTGGTCCTAACACAATCAGCCCTATCCCATTGCTGGTTGTTCCACAACCTTACAGGTTAATTTGTGGGTATTTCACCGACGGAAGAAATTTCACGTGATATAGTGAACGAAACAGTCTGCTCTTTCCATTTACTCCGGCGTTCAACCATCTTCACGTTTGATCTTTTCTATATCTAGCTTGTAGTAAATTGCTTCTCATAGCTCCAATATCCGACAACCTCAACTAAGTCGAATGTGCTTTAGAATGCAAAAATTAATCGCCTGCAAATCGGACTTAAAAATCCAAATTGGCCCAACAAATTTCTAAGACTTTCGTTTTAGCCAAGGTCCATCCCGGTGGAAGCTTCTAACTACGAAGATATTTTGTTTTTTGTAATTTAAGGGGAATTTACACAGAACCGACACGTGCAAGTTTGTCCCCTCGTCCGCAACAGGTGAATCCACAACAGTTAAATGAATTGAAACTCTGCTGTCACCAACTCCCGTGGCATATGCGTGAAACTAAGAACGGCTCGTTTTTTTATTCCTATTCAGAATATTTCCGCAGATGGATATGTTCGTTTTTGAGCTTTTGGCTTAATGTGATCCCCTCACCTCGTTAGTGGTCCGTTGCCACCCGTTCGTATTTCAAGATCGGTTGAAAAATTTCCAACCACAGCCCAATGCATCGGTTTATTCAGAAGTGCATTCTTTGGTCAACCGATTGCTAATCTTTGCAATGAGTATGAAACATATACTTCGGAAGCATACCCAGGCACTGGTCATTTCCACCGGTTTCCACTTCACGGAAACTCTCGCCAAATTTTCTACTGTCCTACATTTCGAATGCTCATTTATACACATATTTGCATCCTTTAATTCCATTTACAATGAACTGCCTCTTGTGAATCAAGTCATAGTCCGGATTTATGAAAAAAAATAGTTAGGGTCATACAAATGATTTTCCTATGACGGAGTATTTCGAGTGAGATATTTCATTCCAAGATCGATTAGATTTCTTATTGTGGCGCGAAATTTGAGAATGTTCCCGGTCGAAGGACACGAAGACTTAAATAAACGGGTTTTTATTAATAATACCGAATTGCGAACGGGCTAATTTTTGGTGATTCATAACAATGTCATTACATCCCATTAAACACGCTTAATATCAGCCGGGATAAGAAAATCGAGTTGTTGAATGAGGTGAGTGTGTCAGGAGTGGAAAAACGAGTGCGCCTTTGTAGAACCGCATGAGTTTAATTAAGGCTAAAAACTGATTAGATCCAGTTTTGATGCACCTGAATGGATGGAGAACTGTGCTCTTTGGTCACATAGCCATCTTATGTTTGTATTCTAGTTATGGACGAGACATCAATGAGAGACTGATTCACAGTCATTAACAAGTCGGATTAGGTAAGTGACCCAGTAGCATATCAAAAGTGACACTTGATGCGGCTTTCAATTATCCAACCAAATACATGCATATAATTGATTAGAACTTCACTTAGTACTACCCACAAACAGTGGAGAATGCTTAATTAGCACATATATGTATGCATGTGAGTGTGCATGTACATATATATATATATATATATATCGAATGTGCTTAAGTAGACAATGCTCAGCCGAGAAATACTCACCGTCATCATCATTACTGAATAGTTCCGCCGTGGTATCCTCGACCAAAGTACACTCAATTAGTGAAATTTTTCCGTAATTCTGTTAAAAGAATGGACGAAAAAACCACGCGTCACACAGGCAGTGTTAAATAATTCTGTGCTTTCTATATCCCAATTACTAATGAATATTCCTTAATTTTTCTTTGTTTCCTACAGGTCTGGGAAATCGGTGCACATCTGGAAACGGTCGTGATAGATCAGCTGGGCAAATGGCACACAACTAGATTAAAACAATGTCCTTTCTAAACATATTGTGTGCACAGAAGCAGTAGAACAGTTTTTGAAATATCTACCAGTTAATGGTAGAATATTGAGGGAATAAATGACCGGGAGTAAAAGATTCCGGCCCGAGATTGCTGGAGTCCATATTGTCTAGCTTAATTCTCGCGAGCTGTGTTCTCCTTCCAATTTGTCCCTCCCTTCAGCGTTTTAGTAAATTTATTAGTTAAAACATAAAACGATTTAATTGCTTGTCTGGTAAAATCACACCATCTAGACAAAATTCTGATAACATGAATATTCAAGCACTTGGAACCTTTCAACAATCAGTCACTCAAGTACGAGCCGCGCGAGAAATTTGTGACGTGTTTCTATTTTAAAAGATTTTTGTACATTTTACTGCTACTATTTGTTATAAGAATATTCTATGCTGAAACATGTCTTACCTTCACGAGGCGAAGTCGACCGTTACTAGTTCTGGCGGTTATCAGTAAATGATTTGTAAACAGAAACACTTGTCTGATTGCCTCCTTACGCTCGCGGGCCGAACCTCCAAAATTGCCTAATCGGGATCGAGACGAGCGGGGCTTATCACAGATGACTTGGATTAAAGTGCCTAAATCAGGTAGGTGAGTGAAAAAAGCGAAAAGCAATACGATGCGAAAATGATTGTGATACAGTATGCAGAATCGTATACTCAGGTACATAAAACCTTCAGTAACCACGACTAATTCTAAAGCTAATCTTACCAGTCTGTGTCAACAGTTGCTGTGTGTGCGCTGGAACGTGGAAATTTTGGTAGCAAATATGCTTTGCATAAACCGATACTTCTCACCAAAACCAAACACCCGAGGCCAGATATTCACTACCTTTCCTAATGTACCAACCAAATCATGAATTTTATCACAAGCAGGCAAGAAATCTGGTGGCCTAATTATCTTTCATCTTTTACGTCCTTTATTAGCGAAACAACAATGTACATCAGTTTTAATGAAAAGGGCCGCGGCCAGCAGAGGGCTGCCAAAGTCGAATACCTAACACCGGTACAATCAGATATGAGACGAAAACAAGCGGTTTTTCGATTTTTTTTGCAACCAATATGTGGCAACAAGCGAGCAATCCTCGTGATTATCATCAAACTCATTGCAAGTGGGTCAGCAGTGCGATGACATATTTTGGTATACGTCATGTCAAGTAAAATCAAACAAAACGCTTTAGGCACCTCAGGGTTTACTTAACCAGATAACATCTTCTTAAGGTACGGTTGAAAATAATACCACCAAAGGTAAGTTCCCATTTCGGTGGCCATTCACTTTGCAATACTACAGCATCGGGTTTGCTTAAACGCATGCTTGAATAGGTGGATAGCTTTTTGACAAGCTTTTTGTGCTGAAGTTTGTCGAAACGAATCAGACAATGTCCGGGGAGCTTGTGATAACCAGAAATCACTTTGGAATCCTTGCTAACGGAATTGGAAAAATCACAAGTAGGGTGAGACATGAGAAATCGAAGCGTTCGATAAAATGTGCGGCAAACAGTAGAGTTTCGGACGTGATGGAAAATGCAGAAATCCGGTTTGGTTTTTGCAAAAATGTGACTTACATGCAGTGATCAAGAAAGACTACAGTTTAGTGTTGGACCTAGGAAACCTTAGTGCAACTTGGTGATTTAGCTGTTCTTCGCTGACCGGCGGTAATTTGAAACGATCCTAGAAAATCACAACAGCTGACGCTACTCCTGGGACAGGACAACATGGTAGCATATGTCAAAAGACTACTGTTCGAGCTATTTGTGCATGAAACCATCTGGAAAGATCTGTGATACCACTGCGGAAACTCCGGAGTCGACAAGTTACAAGAATATGATAATTGTATAAAAAGCATCTGTGCATTTGATAAGAAATGCGTTTTCACGGTTTCGGAGTGGGAAAATAGGCTGAAAATCGGAACGTACACGAGAAGTAGAAGTGAAAAAATAACACGTGATGTCTTCGTGATGGACAAATGTTTGGAGATCATGAAACGGAAAAACAAGGAAGGATGGAACATCCAGTTAGGAAAGGAAGGACAGCAACTTGTTGTTGCCGTCACAACTGAAAGCGCCACTACAGGTCACTCAGAATATCCTAGCTACTTTTGTCCTCTAATCTAGTGACAAAAGAACGCAGTGTGTGTGGGTGTGTGGCGTAGCAGTGGTATTAATTTTGAACCGTGCGGGTCGATAAGGGAACTCATGGAGATGGTAAGCATTTCGGAAACGTCATATGCGGAAGAACTAATTTTTAAATGTCTCCAAGTTCCTTGAAGTTCAGTACAAATGGGGAATTCGAAAGAATATTTCTTGGACCCCTATCCTCTAAGACTCAGGACATTTTCATTGTTTCCGGTAAAGAATGAATAAGTGGGAGAAATTAGTCGAAACAGTGGTCAACTAATTCTTGAGAATGGTGTACCTGATGCCTTTAGGTTTGAAGCATTTTCTGGGATCCAAAATGAGTAGTCTCTACTGCGTATCCGGAGCGCAAATGCAAAAATGAGGAATAGGTAAAGATTCATCTTCAGCAGCTGCTTGAATGAAAAATCCAGCCTTGTTAGTGAATGAAAATTGAAGTTCCAATATCTACAACAACAGGTTTGCTTACGAGTGGACCTACATGTATAGCTGCCGTTGTAGCCTCCAGGTTTGTGGGAGGATTTTATGGCGCAGGCGTTTGCCTGCATGAAAGCAATTCAGTTAGGATAGCTCTATTTGATCGATTCCAGGACATGCTGTTGAGCATTGAGCAATCGATGGATTTAGACTCGTGTCATTTCAGCCAATAAGGTCATTTTAAATGAGAATGCACGAGACAATGGACGTGAATGCAACCAGATTCGGCAGAGATGAAAGTAAAATTCAAGGTAACTGCCGATATTATCCAAAAATGCGAACCTGTCAGTCTCGGAGACAGAGGGCGAGTCAGGTAAGCTAGTGAGGTCGTTTACTGCCAAGAATCTCTGCAAAATCATCTTTCTTTTTTCAAACTTTGCAGCTTTGGCATTGCTTTGATGACTGGTGATTGGTTTTGTTACATGTCTCAGAGAAACACTTGACTGTAGCATGGCTATTTGAAACAACAGTAAAGAGGTATGGGATAGGGAAAATATATTTTACTGTGGGTCAAGAAAATGTCTTGAAAAACGTCCAGATTGAGTGTAACATTCAAAACCGCCTGTTAGACCAGGGGAGATTACAAGAACCGAAATGCGAACGAACAAAATCACAAACAGGAACGCACAGGAAATACTGGAGTAGTATATGGAACTTTTTGTAATGTGGCGGACAAAATTATGATAGCCATCAGTGGGGCATTTGGATGAAATGTAAATATTTGTTGGGCTAATCAAGCAAAGAATGTTCAGGTTTATACTTAATAACGGGAGAACCTGCTACATACCGAGGAATACCTAAAAACCGGCTTGATCTGTTGCAGTCATAGATTTTTTGTTTGTGAAGAGACACCGCCAACGGGACGATCCTTTTGATGCTCACTAAAGCCATGAAGATCCGCCGTCGACGTCACAAAGAAGCCCCCTTCCCCCAGGAATCGCGGAGGATAAAAACAGCGAGACGGAAAGAGAATAGAAAGAACCACTGTGTAGAGGTCACCACACATGTTAGTTCTCCAATCTTCCATTTCCTGGACATCGACGATCCGGCGAGATCCAAGACTCATTTGTGGTCGGCAGCCCAAACTGAAGGGGCCATAACCCAAGCCGTTGACCAAATGGTTTAACCCACAAAGCAGATGGACTACCTGAGGGTCGCAAAACCCAATGAGGGTCGGTAACTGACTGGTCTGTCCATACGCATTTCCGATAGGGATAGACATCCTAGGTGCTCAGTACACTCATCTGCCTCAGATGCCGGTGAGCATACAGCCGTATGCTTTATATGCCGCTCGTAGTTGGTTTGGAATCGGAGTTTAGCCATCTTCTCTTGAATGCCTACCGAAAATTGCTCAGTGCGACGGAGAGCCTTGGGCATCTGTCCTCAGCTTCTCAATTTAGTGAGAGCAATTCCGTCACGAGTAGGCAATGCATAGGGCCTCCTCAGCAATAAGCTACTTGATGCGTACGGTAATTCACGAGCATTCCGAGGGGCGTGCCGGGTGAGTGGCTGACTCAGAGCGAGAGACAGCCACCCGAGCTCAAGCTCCCGCAGCTGGTGGCCACGCTTCTTGTAAGGAGATAATGCGCTCCGGAAAATGGTCATGAAATCTAACTGGGTCTTGTACTAATAGGATGGTTCTTAATGAAGAACGGCTGTTATTACTAATCCTTTATTCCGTAGGTCTTTCGAAACTGGTAATCGACCAGCAGGCTCTGATCTCCTGGAGTGGGTTCAGAAATTCCTAAAGACTCTTCTCCATTTATGGCTTCACCTAAAGTTCCATAAATTTGACAAAATGTTTGATTATGGGGCCTCATATTACGTAATTGATTTTGAAATGCACGGTGATGCTGGATACACGGCGGTTTACGTCTGTTTTGAATAGAAACAGAGTTTTTAATCAAATCGAAATCAGGGATGTTAGATAAAAACTTCATTCAATTCACGATGATCTCTACCATGAATTCAGAGCCTGTTAACAAGTAAATGGGGGAAGAATTGCTCTTCCGGTCAAAAACCAATGAATATCCACTATCAAATGTAGTCTGGCATATTATCTAACAAGACAAGAGGATTTCAAGAGAAAAGCATTTGACGTACTGGTCAGAATTAATATTTTAAGCCGTTCTCTTACGTTTTCCACTACTTCAGTGGAAATGGTGAGATCACATTAATAAGACTGCCTGTACTTGTTTGCCTTCTAATTAATCAAGCCAAGTATTTATAGTAGTTTGGTCATCGCTGGAACTTATCTTTTGCAAGTTTTTCATCCCCGCAAATTAGTTTTATTAATTCGCGACACACGTTGTACCAATTAGCAAAACGAACCAATCGCCCAAAAGACGCGTTCAGTTCGGGGATTTGCGATTACAATAATGTGTCATCTTTTCTATCTTGTTATCTAGTGGTGGAAACCAGGACTGCTGACCGAAAGAAAAAGTCATCTGTTTGTTCCAGGCAGACAGCCAGTGATCACGATAAGTGTCCAGTTCAATAAACAGTGGAGTAAAGGTGAATAATGACGAGAAAACCAACCACCGGTTAGCTGTTGTTTACTGCAACACATTAAGTCCAGTTTAAGAGTAACACTCGAAGTCACTGGACATTGTATTGTGAAGCATACGAGACAAGAGAACAGAATCGATTATAGACAAATAATCCGAGAAGGCACAACATACACATTGGTGCGTATGAAAGCTAGTAAATTTGATGAATAAGAGAGGCGGCAGCGTCCAAAGTGGACCAGTTCAATTCATGAACGAACTGAAGAGGACTATCGAGAGGATTAATAGAACGTAGGTGCTCTGTTGGCTTCAGACCAGAAAAGGTTAAGCCAGTGGGGCGAAAGTATTTGGCTGAAGTGGGAAACTTATCACATTTTGAGATGGGGCCCACAGTAAGTGATCCTCATCACTAGACAAACTTAACGATATGTCAGTTGAATAAATGAATATATCAACCAGATGTACAGCACCGTATCTTAGACGATCTGACGACAAACTTTCAGGATCTACAACGGTATGCAAATAAACAGCAAAAGATAAAACAATATAAGCTAAAATTTAAGGAAACAAGTTTCGATCTTGTGTTAGAAAATAAAAGGGTGTGTGTGTATAGGTTTGTTATAACTGCAATGATATGACGCAAAATCCCATAATGAATTTGATCTGCCAGGCATCTAATATTTGGCAATTACCCCAGAATGGCCGAGCCAGAAGGGTTTTAGATATATTGCTCCAATGTTCTTCTTCTTACAGACAATCCTTCTTGCATAGTTTGAAGTTATCCATAAATACGGGTAAATCGGTAATCTCCAGGGTTTAGTCACGATCCTTGTATACAAGTGAGGCTAGCAGGAAAATAATCAATGGTTGAATTACGAAGGACTAGTCGTGAAAAGGTAATGGCTTTTCGTACTGAGCAGCGCCAGGATAGTCACTTTGAGGGAAGGGATGCGTTTCTGAGTTACTTGTCAGTCAGCACGAGTGCTTTTCCAAATGAAATAGAATATCTTTTGGTTGTATCAGTGACTGGGTCAAATCAAGGATGAAAACCAGTTCTGAATGAGTTCGACGCTGAAGAGAAAGGAAATCGAAGCAAAGTTTTTACACGAAAAGCAAGGTCATGATGACATGAAATTATGACCTAGCCAATCCAAAGGCAAGCTTCAGACATAAGGACAAGAATGAGGCCTAGCCATCTTGTTCTTCGTTGTTCATAGGTACCATTTGTAAATAGCCTCTCAGATGTGTTGTTTGCGAAACATTGAAAAGGCGCATGGATACCTTGCGTCTGTCCGTGGCCCGTACATATTTTTTCCTAATGAATGATCGACGTACATTGGAGCTATTCTTCTGCCACGTCTTGCGAATCCGAACGAATGAATTAATATTCAGTGGGATGAAATTCAACTTGCTTCTTGTTCCAGCGGTGTGAATATCCAAGAGCCTGCCTATCACAGAGTGAACAAGATAGATTCTTACTAATATTATTGCCACTGCTTGGAGTAATGAAAGCAATAGAATTTTCCCGGACAAAACTACAAGAACCATTTCACAGGATGTGCAGACACAGTTAAGTAACACGTCAAAACACCCGTAACATGCTACGCCAGTTCGATCTCCTTTCATTCTTTCTAACAAGCGAAAATTCGCAGTGACTGTAAGATGCAGTGTCGTACAGTGTTGTTATTCCACGAATTGATCAGAGCCAACACAGATGACTTAGAGACTATAAATATGCAGAACCTATCATTGTAAGCAGGGATTCAATGGCCGTGCGTTAAATGTTTCCTTCGGCCTTACGTGATAGTCATTTGAGCAGTAATGCATTAACGGTGTCAGATCCGGAAAAAATAAAGCAGACCAGACCAGACTACTGACAATAATTCGAAAAATACAATGCCAGAGGTAAGGTCATGAGATTACCTTGTCGAACAAAAACTTGATTGACGTCCAGAAGAAGTTCACAACCATCAACAATCATGCGCTCAATGGCCAAATTCTTGCGTATATTCTCCGTCTCGCTCACTTCATCGTGCATAATCTGTTTGCGTGCGTGCGTGTGTGTGTGAGAGAGTTTCGTATCGAAGGGGAGAATAAGAGATGGCGGTTGGAGAGAACGGACATGAAAGATTATTAAGCGAGATTTCAGGAACTACGGCATAATTGGAAGAACAAAGGAACTCATAATTTCAACTTCTGTTTAAGCAAACGAAACCAGAAGAAACAAACAATAAAATATTAACGAGTTTTATCAAAGCACTCATCTAGGACAAAAATGTCATAGAAAGGGGCATTCACGTGGGAACGATATGGTAGAGAGAGCAAACATTCGCAATTTAAAACTTCTGGTGAAAAGTTTAAGAGAGATTGATCAAAGATGGTGATGTACATCATCCGGTGCTCACATTCTTTTCTACCACAGTCAAAGGCATTTGGTCAGATTGACGGTGCACAATAGGTGAATGGCCAAACTTGGCAGTATTCGATCGCGGAAGGTCCAGGATGGTTCATGGACAATGGAAGTTCTTTTCAAGAGACGCTTGTTGCGGCTGTTCGATAGCTTCTTAATATCAATAATCGAAGTACATACCGGTGATTTCGCTGAACAGAGCCATAAAGTTAACCACTTAAATAGTACACCAATGTTTCCAATAAAACTTATAAACTGTGTAAACTACCTATGGTCTAACTTCAGTGTCATTCAATCAATTTTCGTTATCAGATTCGGTTTCGCATATCTCTGACCTTTTCAGGGTTCGAACTCACCCATGAATGACATCCAACTTGGAGTACTGTGTTTGTCCCTTAAGTTGGGGAAGTGTTTTGGCGATTTCGCATGCAGTTTCAATTTTTTCCCTTCTCTCATCTACTTGTCATTCATCACATTTCACCTTGGTTTTTATTTTCGGGTTACCTGGAGAATCAGTCGGCCAAAGTTCGCAATTGTTTTCGACTACTTCACCTCTGTTTGTAGAGTACACACAACATCACACCCTGAATTTAACCTGTCCCCCGAGAGTCGAAGCACGCGGGAGTCAGCAATACCTCACATTTAGATTGATCAAAAATCAATTGAATATGCCAAACTGAAGTAATGCGTAGTTTTTTTTAAAGTCAGACTTGTTTTGTGTTGAATGTGACATTACTTTTTTGTTTGTTTTGTTTTGTTTTTTGTCGATTCATGAAATATCTTATTTGGTACATTTCAACCGAGGAAGCAGATTGATGCGTTGAACTTTGAAGACCGTTTGTTTGCCCAATGTATCTTTGACAGGCTCGTTTTTCAATCTGCTAGTTACAGATGCTCCATTCTGTTCCTTGAGTAGGACAGTGATAAATTTGTGTGGTATACGAATGCATTGCAAGAATCTCCAACGTATTATCACTACTCATTCCTGACCTTTACACTGCCTTCGTATGTACATTTCTGGACTAGAACCCAACCGGTATCCGTTGCTCGTCTTGTTACGGGGCACGGAAAGTGATAACTGGCGAAGGCGTTCAAAGTAAAAAAAATACTGAGTGAATTTCATGGTAATTATTTTTGTTATAATTACCGTTGTAAGCAATGACAATGTTATTATTATTATTACTGTTACCCTGTATTTATAAGATCAGGGCTTTTGGTAACTCGTATGAAATTAGCGTACTCACCAAGCTCTAATTGTGAGTCATTTACGATGAAAATTTAAAGATAATAACAAGCGTTTTCTATGCACACACACACACATACTGACATACATGGGAATCCTCGAAAGCAGGGAGCAGAAGGAGCAATCAGAATTTCCACGAATTTTGAGAATTATTAAGAGCAAATAATTTTGTTTTTCAGTTAGACTCATCTATGGCTGATCCGTTTCGGGGTCAATGTGAACATTGGAACTGAAACAATCAACAGATGAGACAATTTTGGTGGTCCTAGTCACCGCGATGGCAACGGCGCAAGTGCTGGCAATGACGATATTGTGTGAAACGTCCCGTGTGAAACGAGATCTACAGTTGAATGCCTGGTTCGGCCCGACCCACAAGATCCAAAGTGGACTGGTGTGAGGCTATTTTCGTATGACTAACAAGGTAACAGTTATATGATTAAGTATTTATGGTAAACGGGTGCAATGTCCAATAGCTGGTGATGAAATCAGGCCTGGCTCATCCTTATAGCAATAGCTGAAGTCGACTACTGGATGATATAGTCAGTCATTTTTGAACCGTATTATGATGGTTTATTAGTTAATGGAATGAAGACTGATTTGCGGATCCACTAGACAGCAAGGAAAGTAATATAATCAAAGTTTGCTATCTCTCGATGGAAATCTCCACTACAACAACAGATAACTTTATTCGTTAACTTGTCAGTTACATAGTTTACTTTTCATCGATTTCCTAATAGGTTTTTTGTATAGTTATGTGAACCCATTCAAGGCTTACTCTACTGCACAGTACGCTTGTTTCCCTTCGTGGTTATTCAAAATCGTACCCACTGTGAAAATGTTATAAATGTCTTTGCAAAATAGAATTTTATATAATGGACAAGCGCAGCGACCTTCCCACTGGTGTCTTGGTCGAGGAAATCAGGGAACAGACCCCGAAACCGATGATAGAACACATAAAACAGCCATGCTATCATACAGTGGCTTTGAAAAAATAGTTTACTCGTATAATAAATAGTTCACGGTAATTCATTGCATAATTAGAAGCATTAATTCCAACGATCACGGACGACTGAACATTGCTCCATGAGATTCGGTCTACGAATTTAAAGATTTTTGAAAATTTAAAAATCTTGGCTGTCTAGGACACCTGTGGGCGCCTTACGTGGGTGATCTCAGGACGTGCTCCCCACGTTGCACACTAGAAGATGAATATTTCGTAACGACAGCAGCAATACTACTACTGCTACTACTGCTACTGCTACTCATAATAGTAATAGTAATAATAATAATAACAATAATAATAGTATACTGTAGCATTTCCGTGGGTTTTGATTATCGAAACTGGAGTCCGTTTGATTACGTAGTCGAAATAAGCCTCGTGTGTGATTAAGCAACTTCGGTTTCCATACTTCAACAAACAAAATAGACTGTCTTCATCTCAATGGGTTTGGTGTGTGTTTGTGTGTGCATGTGTGTAAGCCTCTTGCATATTTTGACAGAAATTTGTGTTCCTTGCGACTGGTACTGATTCCTAACAAGGATGAAACAGCTTCCATGGTTTCTTTATGGTGAGTTGAGCGATGATATCACATGGTGAATTATTTCATGAAAACATTCAATCTCCTACTACTAAAATGGTACTGATTAGTTTAACAAACGTGTTCGACGCCACCACCGCTGTGACGGGAAAAAATGATTTGTACAATACGATAAAATCAGTTCGAGAAGTTGCGGTGTTGTCCACACAAGGACATCTTTTAACGTCCTCATTCCAGGTAGTCAATCTCATCTTTTCGGCACCCTGGAAAAGACTGATGCAAATTTTCATCGAACACAGTTTGCTATTACGGAGCTGGATAGAAGCGAGTGAAAACGTCATCCACTCAGTTTCGGGGAGTGTGCCACGATAAAATACCATGAAATGATTTACACCAAATGGCGCTGATTTACGCCTGGGTGATAATCACTCTGACGCTACCGACGCAATCTGGAAGGAGTGCGTGCGTGCACGCGTGCGTGTGCGTATGTGTGTATTTAAACTTGGCCTAGCCGCTTCCTGTCGGTTATAAGACCTCTGAGGTCACTCGGAGGGCGTACCGCCCAAGATCACGTGATGCACTACACTGTGACTAAACTTGCTATCTATCAAACGTCAAGCTGGGGATTAGAAGTAAAACAGTGATTTAGAAAAACAAAGGTTTGGCTACTAGAAAGAGCCGGGGATTTGAGATTCTGATAAAATGGCACAATAATCAAAGTGAAATGCTAGTTCGAAAACCGAACCAGACACTATGCTAAAGTACGCTAACTTCTCTTTATCCCCATTTGAATTGTGTTTGTGACAATTTGTACATTTGAGTGACTTACAGTCTTTCAGCGTATTCAACGTCATTTGCGATCGGTATACTAAAGCACAAATTTGGGACAGAGTGCATTCGCAAATTATTCAGCATATGACTCCTACGTTTTTAATTGATCTATTCGACATCAGTTTGATCTACGGATTATGGACTTTTGAACAATCTTCCACCGATCGACGGCCTGTTAAAACTTATCGACAAACTCCAACTAACAAGAGAATAGTGAAACGTTTATTTATGCAGATTAGCAGTTCGAGTTTCCTTGGGAAATAACATAAGTATTGGAAAAAATATGCCTACTGTGATTGATGGATTGCATCGAGATCAATACACCTTCTTCTTCACTGGGCTTCACATTGAATGGATTTTCCGGCTTACTGTAGACAGAGACTGTGGGGGATTGGATGAGGTGAGCCACGAGCTGATTTACTCAACTCACCATAAAATGCGCGCCTGTAGATTTTCTGATGGTAAGAATGTTTAGTGGAATGAAAATGTCTCAGTTTCTGTGGAATGGGTTATCTTTCTCTGGCAGTGTGTCAGTAATATGTCGTTGAGTGACGTCTTGGCGCACAGTCATCAAGGTGACCGCGAATGCATTTTTGCATCGCGATGAACATGGAATCTGATTAGGGTGAAAGCCCAGTGCAGGCGGGTCGTCAGTCGGCCAGAGAAATCTATCTGGTGTGTTCATCTGAAAATGATTAGATACGTTGAACCAAAACAACTGGTTAACTCTGACCATTAGCGCTTCCCTGTCCGACCTTCGTAATGGATAGCACCCGGATGTGCACTGACCTTTCACCTGGAAATGCCTTCTTTTAATGTGGATTTGAGTGGCACCCAGTCAACAGATAGACACAAACGCGTCCCCTCTCAAGAATTTTATGCCCTTTGAATGGATGAGATACTGTTAAAACATCACAGGTGCTGAACGTGTTTAATTAGAGTACACGGTCGCAAATGAGAATGTCTAATATTTTGAAACTGATCTTTGCAACAATACCCTTTGAGCATTGTTCATCATGATCATTGTGATCTGTACATTGAACCAATCCGAACTTCATGTCAAACTAGAAGCTTTCCGGTTAAACTAAGGTGGATTAGAATAAAATAGTATGCACTAACGATACAGAGCCTCAAGATCATATTTCATCTAACGGGAACGTTGCATTCTTCAACGAACAGTGAGCTACGATAATCAGTAGACTTGATTGCCTATGCTAAATAGCATTTTCGTCTCAGTCAGGTGCAACTTATGCACCCCTTTAGCTAAAAGCCGAGTGCATTGAATTTCGGGCAGTTAGAGATCTCTCATCAGGCTTTGCGTGGCCGAAAATTTCAGTTCACATATCAGGACCAGGTAGTTTTCGATAAATTGCAAAGCAAGTTCTTGTCTTGTGCAGTGGTTACCGTGCTTGATCGAAAGTGAAACTGCATCTAAATTTTGAAATTTGACTTGAAAGCACGAATTTGTGGTGCACACTGACAGTAGTTGCGTTTTGCCTCTGGTTTGCCTACGTGCCGGTAGCTTCGTTGACTTATCAGTGACCGTTTGCGGGTGATCACTCTGCTTGGGCTGAAGAAAAAACTTCACGTTGTTTAGGATTCTTATTTCAAGTGAAAATACGTAGTGTCAGTGCCCTGGAACGAATGTATCCCATAGCCTTTGGAGCATTGGTGATCCTGAAATTCGAAATGACACAGAAACAAATGAGATTACACCAGGCGAGGAGAATCAGCATGCCATTATCACCACCGCTGGGAACGAGCATGACGCTCACTTCAGCCGAAATCTATTGAAAAAGGGAGAGTTTGAGACCCTAATCAACTAGATATTCATTTCGAATCATTGCTCTGCTTTAAAAATTTTTAGAAGTAGGCTCAGAGGCACTAGATACAAACTTACTCATGTTATCACTGAGTTTGAAAAATCGATCGGACTGAAGTCTTGCACGACTGGGGTAATTACTTTGACGTGCAGTACAAAGTACTTGATGTACGATGTACAGATATGAGGTTTTATCTCTTCGAGATGAGTGATCAGCTTATTATGAGCAATTATCTGGACAAAATAGCATAGCCATTCGTAAATAAATTAAATAATGCCTAGGTGCAATAGTGACAACAGTTCCTAAGAACAAATAATCAATTCCTCTGTACTGCGTATTTTTCACATTTTGGTTACGTTGGTAATAAAACGTGCGGAAAATCTTGGTATCCTGTAATGGCCACTTTGACTGAATTTGACCGCATCTTATCAGCTCAGCGAAGGCGTAATTGACGATAGGCATGGGTTAAACAGGGTGAATTGCAAACTCGAAAATATATGCAATTGTATCAGTCGTAGTTTGCTGTTCCCTCAAGATCTTCATTTTATTTTTATTTTTCTATGCTCACAAAATGCCCTACTTGGAAACTCAGCGGAATATTTAGTACGTACAAAGTTCCACATTGTGGGCACTATATACGAATCGGGATCGATCTGATTAGGATGTGCTTGCTCGGATGTCGCTTCCCGATTTGGTTATTGCAACATTAAATCGTGGCCAAAAATGGCTCGCCGGAGTAATTGATCAAGCTGGCGAATGACAGGTGAAGATAGAAGATAGGAACAGGATGAGACATTTTGCATCGTGGCGTTCTTTCTCCGATGTACTCGTTCCGTAAACCCAAGATCACTTTGACAGAGTAGCCAAATAGCTAGAATCTTCGGGGACAAAAAAATTCGCTTGCTACGCAATGAACATTTCTCATGTGAATTGTCGTCTCAGGAGATCGACAGGATGTGTTCGGAGTCAAAAGAAATGTGGACATTCGGTGGCGGAATGGGTTGCGTAATTTGAGATTAGTAAGTTGGCTGTTGGGACCATGGAGTTGCTTTTTCAGCTTGGCCATTGGTCACAATCACTAAGAATTCCAAGAATCGTAAGTAAGTAGGAGAGCTCTTAGTTACCGTCTACAATAGCTGATGGAACGTCAATTTGGTTTGTGAAGAGACACTTGTTTTCAGCAATAGGCTTCCGCATAACGAAAGAGTTCATAATTTTTCTTTGGTTCTATGCTGTCATTCAAACAAAAAAGCACGGTGGACACACGCTGATGTTGAGAAACAATCACCTCCAGCAAGCGGTTGGCCAAATATTACAGGAAATACTGTCACGAGACTGGCTGCCGAAAACCGGGAGGTTCGGATTTTACCCTCGAGTTACGATATAGCATTATACCATAAAATGAACGGCAACGGGTAGTGGTTTTGTATACGCAATAAGTCTCGACCTTCAAGCGGTTTCCACTTCAGGCACTTCAGTTAGCTGATGAAGAAATGTGCCACAAACCATTGGTAAGGATAGGATAAAGGGGCGATCGCAATGTGATGTCGTAGAACAAGGCAAAGTCGATTGACAATCTGCTGTGAAATTAATTTATGAACGTATCCAAAGTTTGCGGTTTTCATTTTTATTTTTTATTGTGAATGGTATAATGTTAATAACAGCGTTGTTCGTAGATGTGTTATTCACATTATATCGTTCACAGTAATAATCGGTGTATGGTGCATCGATTTTTCAGTACACCTCTTACGTCATTATGTCCTGATACTTGTGCTATTCAGTTCAAATTGGGGGAATTCTCTTGTTGGATAAGATAAAAACACCCAGTGTACGTCGTATATTACACTTATGCAAAATGTTTCTTTTGGCAGCCTTCATTTGGAGGTGCGATTACTCACTATGAACTCGTTCACCTAGTCTATTTTTGTACTACGGAGAGCAAAAAGGCATTCCTTTTTGTTAGTTACACTAGGTTAACAATTACCTTTGAGTTTAAATAACGCGCACTGCTAAGAGTCTCGTCGAACAACTCATAAAATAAAGAAAAAAGACAAAATTGCTCCAACTCGAGAAGGAGATTTAGTCTAACTAGGTGATGTTATAGTTTCCAGATATAATATTTTTTTGCGAACAAACAAGCTAGATTACAAGTTGGCAACGACAGAAACGATTAAAACGCGAAGTGCTTAATGAAAGGAGATTACATTAGATTCGAGAAAGCCCTTCTGGTTGATTTGTGTTAGACTGGAACCTAAAATCCGTGGAACTTTTATTGGAACAGATAAGGAAAAAACAAGAAAAAAAGAGAAGAATTAAACAATTGGAGTGTGGTATTCAGGTAACTCAAAGAATTTCTTGGTTATCCTATTGAATATTCTCCCTTATGCAGACAAAACATAATTGGATCCCTAGGGGTGGTAACGTCAAAGTAGCAATAAAATCACAGTGTATTATAATCGTTGAATCATATTACTTACAATGTTGATAGTGATTTGAATAGAGCTTCTGACATTCACATCCCAAAGACATTTACATACTGGACGGTATGCTGTTCATAAATAAATGAAAACGCACGGGGACAATACTAACCGCTTCGGGTTGACCTACGAGCAGGTTTAAAGTCGAGTCCTCGCTGACTATGGAGCGTTATGTTTTAAGAATAAACAACTACTTAGACTGTTTTCGTGCTCCCAATGATCATAGCAGAAGCAGGTGATTATTTGTATTTTATTAGTGACTGTTTAATCTCCGGTAACGAGAGTGACGAGGGTCGTTTGGATGATAATGATGATGACGATAATACTGCTGCCGTTGATGATGATGATGATGATGGAGATTTGGATGATTGAAATGATGATGGTAGACTAAAACGCGTTCCGCCCTGACAAACTGGAATACGGTTCGAAAGTTTGGTTTTCGAGGGAAGATTGCCCGTTGGATGAGAATCTTTAGACCTTATCATCATCATAATCATAATAATCATAACCATCATCATCACCATCGTTTAGCATCAAATAGCAGGGCAAACCCACTGATCGTCCTCCTCTTCACAGAGTTACATGACGAAATAGAACAAATATTTATGCAAGGTGGATAGACAGTAGACTTACTGGGCCAGTAAAGGAAAAGAATGTCTTAGTGGCCAACACACAAAGCAATCCAACTATACAAACGCAGAACTTCCGATCATTCTGATTCGACAGAAAGTGACAACATGATCGTCATTGTTAACTGTTCGTTGACGTATCCTTCACTGTCTCTAGCCAGCTAGCTGGCGGGATTTCGGACCTTAGGATTGGGTTAGTAAGACACCCATTCTAACTAATTGTGCTGTTCATTCTCTCGCTCCAGTATGTCAAGTCATGTGCTAGCCTGCACGTGGCTTCTTCCGCTCTTGCTAAGTTTGATAGGTTGGGGCAATGTTCTCTGAGCCGCTACCCCGTACGCGGTTCCAAATCGTAACAACGGTCATGTAATCGCTTCATTCAGTAATTGCGATCTTGCGTAAACACAGATGATCAAAAATATCTAATCGATGAAGGTTTCATCACACAGACGCCATCTCTTGCAACCAGACAGCAAAACTGAGGTCAATAAGACAACGCACACAACTTTTCAGCTTCCGCAAAATATCAAGCCGACGCCACGAATGCTTCAGTCCAATCCAGCCATAGATATACGGGTGCTCACTTCTATTGCCGTTCTATTGTCCATAGCTGGACATGTGCCGAAGTAAGTGAAGAGGTTCTTCCACATCGAGTACCAAACTCGGAGCTACTGAAGTCCATTCCTATAACAGCATTTTGTAATTTGAAAGTGCAAAACACATGCCGAATGGAGCTATAGCACTCGCGATTCTGTCTGGTGCTTCTTACTCAACTTCAACAGATTCGAGCAAGCAAACGAAGTTGTCTGCGCGATTTAACCCATACAGATTTTCCAGTTAGATATCTGCATCCTGAATATCTTCTAATACCTGCCGCATTACCTTGTTCATGAGGAGTTTAATCAAGATTGGAGAAGTGGGACATCCCTGTGAAACCGCGCTGGTCGCCTTGAGTGAACTTGAGGATTCACCACTTATCTTTAAGCAACCAGAGGCATGCGAATACAATGAACGAAGAAGATTCAGGAGCATACCTGGCATATCTTTCAGGTGAAGAGCACTGTCTGGTCGGCTGAATGGAAGGAGTTTTTCTAATCTAGAAAACTTCTATTGAAGGGTTGACAGTATTTTTGGCTTGGATGAAGTAATTGGTAAAAACTAAAAATCTGGCCAATACAATCCCGACTCGACGAAATCCGGCCTGCTGTTATTGGCCGGTGTCAAATGGGTCAGCTTTATTGAATCTAAGACCTTGGTAACTATGGCATGGTGGCTACCGCCAGTGTATCTTATTATTCAACTGCAGTTCAGTCAGTGATTCGTTCCGTGACAAAGAAATGCGCTCCTTGTTCCAAATGTCACTGACCAAGTGAAGTGGTTTTATCCAGGCCTCTCCGCCCAGTTTGAAAAGAACTTGGAAGAAACCGCCGGGAACGGCAGATTTCGTCCTTTTCAATATTTGACTGTTCGTTAATGAGACAAGAGGCACCTAACAAGAATTCACAGTTGTATTCGTCCGACTGACTACATTAGCGAGGACCCCCAGCTAAACTGATATTTGATGTATTCGTCCCAGCCTTCAAGGCCCTACGGCTTGCCAAGATTAAGATATCCACTTCTATCGCATATCTTTCTATCAGTTGAAGTGCGTCGTCCATTATGGTTGAGCATAACTTTAGGCAGTTTCTCGCTGTTACCTGAAGTGGTTGCTATTTCCGATATTTCGGCTACTTTAACTTGTCAGTTTTCGTGGTCCTTCTTAAGGTTTATCGTTGTTTGAGGCTGCTGATGCTATCGTGTCTTATTCGCCTCCTTGAGGTTAGGAAGCTGGCAGTTTTTGCTCCGTCGGATTTAGCGGCGGCAGCAGATGTGGAAGGCAGTAACGAAATATCATTCGTGGGTGTTTTACTGGCTTGCCGAGAAGAAGGCTTAGTCAGGAAATCAGCACACAAGGACGTTGTATGAAATGAATGATGTATCCATTTTCGAAGCCTCATACGCTTTGCTATGAACGAAACTTAACAGTGATTCGATGTTACAGGTGAAGGAAAGAAGACTAACAAGTGTCAAATGCAAAATAATTTTTCGCAGTTAGACTTCGAACCTTATTTGTCATTGCACTGCTTAGTGCACGTTCCTGATTTGGCCGTCTTATTTTGTGCACAATCACTCCGGTACATCGATCGCACAACCGGAAGCTTATCTGAAGGGTTATGAGAAAAATGCGCTGCATGTATGACCACTGGAACAATTGAACCACCAAAAAGCCCAGTGTTTTTGTACTTAGAGCAGACGAATCAAGTCTTAATTGGTTTGCAAGTTGTTCGTTCCCCTGCCGGAGGTCCGGGGTCTGCAATTCAAGTTGGTTAAATGTCGCGGGCTGTCGCAATTTGCAAACAAATTTTAGTATCAGCATTACATGGCTATCACCATCGTCGAACGTCGTGCATATCCAGTTGGGTGGACTGTGGCCCACAGGTTATAGCAGAAATTTTAAAACTTACATTGCATAGTTCATGCCCGGTTAGTTAAACTGCCTTTGGAATCACTGCTGGGAGTAGCACTGGGTCAGTTACAGTACGCATATCGCTGTGAAGCGCTGTTAAGCATGATTATTTGATCTGTAGTTCTCAGGAAGTACAGATCGGAGCGGTCACTCAACATACTGGTTGCCGAGGGTGACTATCAGGACTGTAAAATCAGATCAGAATTAACCAGATCATGCCCGGAAAGAATCAAGGCAAAGGCTAGTCGCCAAAGTCAGTCAGTCGGTCAGTTACCCCAAACAGTAAGTCAGTCGGTCAATTAGTCAACTGGTCAGTCACTCCAAAGTAGTATTTCACTGCTGGTAATTTCAATGTGTTAATTCACCGTCTACCACCCAGTGGCTCTGTATAGCATTCAGTAGGCTATGTTGAATCCCTCTTACATGTTTCAAGTAGATACACGCGCATATAGTTTTTTGGCATTCAGCTGCACAAATGTGCGCACTATCTTGTCAATTAAAGTTGGGTTTTTGAGCGTACCTATGACTTCTGATAGGCGTTGAGCAGAGGCTTAGAAGCAGGTGATCTATGTCACTACGGCATCCCGAGTAATTAGATTTTGGGATTTCTGCTGAAAATGATATTTTGGTTTCAAAAAGATGTGGGGACCTGAAATCAAAACTACGAGCTTTCCAAAAAATAATTAAATTTTTGATATCATATTCCATTACTGATTTCCAGGTATAGTGATTGTGAACGTGGTTCTCGATGCGTAGATGCACAAAGTTAACGACTGACATGACTGACTATCACAAAATGGATCCTTTCTTTGTTATCGAAAAACTGAAACGTCTTTGGTGTCAAACAAAACCAGGGTTGATGCACTTCATAGATCTGGCGAGTGCTTGTTAAGTTAAGGTAGTAAATTTTTTTGACCGCGAGGGGAAAGAGCTGAAACAACACAGTCGATCAGTGCACACCGATGGCGGTATTTATCGTGCAATTTTTTTATTATCTATGTTTGTGTTCATTTAACCAGCGGTCTGCGAAAATTTGTCACCAGCCTGCTTCGCATCACAGCTATGCCCATTGAAAATTCATGTGGTCTGTCATCCCTGAAGTTTGCACGATTACGACTGCTACTACTGGTACAATGATATTTGTATTCGAACTAGTATTTATTTCTCGTATTAACGTCTTCGTGTTCGAGCTTTAACAAACGGTGCACACGGATTCCGTCTAGGGGACACTAGGGTATACAAATCCTCAAAGACAAAGATGAAGTTGCTAGGCGAAACTGCAAAAAATGCAAGCACCTAACAGATTACAGGACGGGAAGTCACAATGTTGCACAAATGGTCAGTATGGGGAAAAATGAAAATATGGAAGAATTCACACCGATTGGAAACATCTATTTTTTAACCACCTGGAAATCTAGGTAAGTAAACAGAGGAGGATATTTCGTATGTTAGAGATTGATTGCAATCACCTGGATTCTATTTGCTATACGAAAAAAGAGGACCAATTTCGATCGATTGAGACTTGTCCTGGATCTTGGACCATTTCATGCTCTGCGATTATGGGCTCGAATTTCTGGCGCCGTTTTCACTAAATCAAAGAGATATAGGTATTTTGGTCCACGTCAGCTGGCATCATGTGTTGAGTGATGCTTGTTAGAGCTCATGTAGAGAAAGCAAACTGATAAATCTAATCTCAATTTTATTTTATTTTCGAGCAAGAATTTGACTAGTACACTCATGTTCATAATCAAAATCATCATAGAACATAGAAAAGAAAGCGTTTAGCTGACAGGCTCGAAAAGGAGTCCTCTAAAGAGAGTGGTACTGTTTGTCTACGATCATACACCCATTGCAAGTCATCGAATTCGCTTTATGTTTGAAACCGGTTTCTGGGTGATTTGTGTCCGATGTCGCGTCCAGTTTGAGGCACAAGTCATCATTAGTCTTCACGTTTTCCACTATTCTCACAAACTACGTCGGCACTTGTGGGAAGACGGCTGAATTCAGCTACGCTTTCTGGTGTCTTGCGCAGTGCACAATGAAACGAGGTGGTTTCCCAAGCGAATCACTAAAAAAGCGGACGGAAGTGATGGTTCAGCTCTAACTGATCCCGGTCTCTCTTCAGTACCAAGTAACTTCCGCGTTTTTCAGAACTTCACTTTGTTCACTGCCAACAAAGATTCTCGTGGTATAAAGTCTAAACAGGACAGAAAAATACAGACTACGAACCACTGGACTGAAAATTTCTACCATGTGTTCATCCTGATGAGATTCTTATTCGTCTAGCCATATGATTTCGCCGTAATATTTCGGAATAAGTCATAATTATTCGAAAATTTCATTCAGATGGCTTAATACAACTCCATTTGCATACTGATTATCCACGCATGCATTGCTCTAAAATATGTGGTCAGGTGTTTGCTTGCCAGGTCTTCTGAAAGCGAGGCCTGTTCTTATCGAAACTCGAACTTTTTAAACACGGACCGTAATGATTTTTACGTAAATCCAAATTAAGATGAGAAATCGTGCAGTTCGGCGCTTCAATTTCGCCCGTTAGTGATGAGTATTGAAATGACATGCTAAATGGAGCACACCAGCAGTACCGGGGACTCGTTTGAGCCCTGGCATGAGAGAAACGGTGAAGAATATTTTCAGATAGGACATGCTAATCGCAACTTAGGCCACAAGCCCTGGGAAATTCATAAGATTGTCTTTAGCATAGTTGAATTAGTGGCCATCGGCTCTGTAGCACTTCCTTTCAGACGTTAGTTGTCAGATTTGTCGGGTAAGTGAATTCGAGGTTGCATTGGTCATTCAACTTTTTCCGCAATGCATATTTGCCGAACTCAGCCTGAGTTCGCATCCACGTACGAATCACATCAATTAGAAACTTGGCCTGATTCCCTATTGACTTTTTTCGCAACGCTGTGTCATAAAACTTTGAAGAAAATACCGGACATCATCAGAAACCCTTCGCAAGGCTGACGCAGTTGCATAAGGATAGTTGATCTTCACCTATTTCGAATTAGTCCCATTGAGAAATGCGTTTGAATACCCTTGATGAGCCTCATTGTACTCGAGTTCAATTAAAAGCCCCAAAACTAATTGTGTACGAAATTTCGCCATGATCAAGTTACTCCTTCAGCAAATGCCAACAGTATCATAGCGTGCTGTTAGGCAGCCAAACTCAATACGTTTGGCATTGTGAAAGCCGATAGAATAATACACGAACTATTTCAATTACAGTCTGATACAAATGTGCCCGAGTTTAACATTATTGCATAAGAGAAATCAACTACTTGCGTTTTGACGTTATTAAATAGTTATTGCTGATAACAGCAATTTAGTGTTGTCTGTTATTATACATTTTTACTAAAATTTAAGCTCTTCACTTGGGTACCGGCAAAACTGCCGCTTCACCGAAATTCAGTTGAGCTTTCCCAAATTCATATTCCATTATAATGATTTTGGTGCTTAAAGTCGTTGTCATGATCCTATTCATCAAGCTTCACTGCAGAATGTCACTGATACTCCCAGAAGAGTCATTTGGCATCACTTTCACACAGTCGTCAATTTTCGTTGATTTCCAAAGTACGAGTGAAAATTGTTGCCCCGCAGTATGTCCTCTCAGTCCACGATTGATGAGATAATCCATTACATTCATTGAATATCACGAGGCAAACAAAACGACAGTCCACGACTCGTTTGGCTCACTCTGCTCGTTTCGTCAGCATTGATTCAATCCATCGTTTTTCACCGTTGATTTCAGTCCAATCCGACCGGCGATTCAGACAGCCCTTGTGCACGTGTTTACATGACATGCAGATTATTCTTCCGTGAGATGTTCAGGAGACTTGGGGCTATAGTAAAACGCTTAAGCATAACAAATTCTTGAAAGTCAGAAAAATTGATCATCCTTCCATCGAGTCGGTGAACTGTATCTAGTCTTTATGTATGTGTTGACACTACTTGTGCCTTACACAATAAGCGGGCCGATCTCTCTGCGGGGAAACCACTACGGACTACAGTCGCACTCATCCAGACACCCAGTCACGTCAAACCTGGGGTTATTTTTACACATCATATATTACACCCATACATTCGCATGCAAATTTTTACCCTGAGTCATTACAAGCAATCTACATTGTCCCGGCTAAATATTACAGCCCAAACAAGTTAAGCACCAGTATGGCTGATTTCCCGATCGGATTTTCTGCCAACTTAATTGGCTTTACTGTGTCCATGGTTTGCCTATAGTATAACCGGTTTGAAGTAACCGGTGAATTATTATGATCCAACTATAAAACTCCAGGATGAAATGGAAGAAATTCAAGGCAGTTGTCGGTTGTTCGGTGGGCCATAAATGACTGCAAACTACTGATTTATTGTAACATCCCAGAAATTTGCCTGACAGTTCGTGATGACGGTCGGTCCAGGCATCCCAAGAGTTTAATGTAGTGAGATAGTTCATTTCACTAGGCTACGTTGCCTTTAATTTACAACACATGCAAAGTGGGAGGAGTTATATCCCAAATGCTCACATTTCTGGACACGCATTTTTCTTTTGCAACCCAAGGAAAACATCAAATGACACGTGATTTTATTCCCCTGCGCTAACAGCTATTTATATCAGACCGGATCAAAATCACTTTGGCGTTAATCTTGGCTGTCCGGTACATGTGTTTATAGACTTTAGTGTCGTAATTTACTAACTGGTGGGAATGCTGACGACGGCAGCAACAACAAATTGTCGCTTGTTCGACCGACTGGAAAATTCGCACTAAGCTCGGTGGCTAGGTGAACAGTCCAAGGGAGTTCTCATTCAATGTCACACTGACCGATATCGCTTATACGACTTGGTCAAACTATGGTGTGATTTGAAACAGGTCTGTTTCTATTGACCATACTCGACGAAATTATATGGACTGCAAATATCGAATTGGTCACATTAGGACGACGAAATTCATGCGCATTGATGTTAGAAAACCCCATATGCCACAAAATCGACTGTCCCATTGTTTGACCACTATGTCCTTTAAACAACCTCAAAATGCCTACTGGTGATCAGTCGATCAGGTGGGCAGACATATAATCGACCACTGGTCGTGCACACGTACGTACATGCAGTCATGCAAGCGCACAGATGACTACAAAAAAAGAGTCATCTTGTCGTATTTTTCGCCTAATTTTAACGATACTACATTTGGGATAAATCGATCGATGAGAGGAAACGGCTGGCTGGTTGTACGATTGTTTTACGAACAATGCCAGCAACAACAAAAATAAGAAAATGAAAGAGAACATGAATGAAAACATCATCACCAACAAGGAAGAGTAAAAATGCACAAGTACATCTATTGAGCAGAACGAAATCAATATGCAGTTGTTTTCACGATTCCTATATTCTAATAAACCTGATAATAGGAGTGAGCAAAATGCTTTCGAAATTTTACTAAGACGTTCCTTTACTGACAAATAATTATGTGGCATGATGTAAAATTTGGGAAACGTTGGGTAAAATATTGATCTATTCTGGATAAGGGTAACGCCAAGAACTGCAACATCTAAAACTCGTTCAATTTTGTTACTTAATCAAGATATTTTCAATACAAAATTGCTCCCATCTCTCATGGTGTTAATTTTTAATCAACATAGTGTTTTCTTCTGTCGACTAACATCATGTAATGTGGCCATTTCGTTGGGGCAAACGAGAACTCTGTCGTAAAGGTGAGAATAGGATTTTTCTAATCACCCTCACTTCTTTGGGATATTGAGCATCAAGCTGACTGAATCACGACGAGTACGAATTGGCAAGGCTTTCACTAGGAGGGGCATGTTTTACAGTGAGTAACGGTGTTGACAAGTCAACGGCTACAAAAAGCAGTACAAAAAATTGCATTCAGCGAACCCTCCCCCCTCCAAAATGCTTATTTTGTCACGTGCATTGGTCTCCCTTACCGATTTGGCGTATAGTATGACCATTCGATTTCAAAAAAGGTTTCGTGCTCATATTTGGAAGATATTCGTGAAGAGTTCCCGGACAAATATTGTAGCCATGCAAACGGACTGCCGAGTGGATTGATAAAACAAATGGTTTGCGAGCAAACGAGCGGCACGTTGCTAGTCGTCCCGAATACGGCAAGTCACACCAATTAAGAATACAATGAGTGGACACGTTAAATCGACTGATTTAACAATTTCGTTTGATATCGGAAAGTCGGAAGTGTTTTCGGTAGGCTCTGAGTGAATAAATCTACAGCGGCTAACTTGGTCACCTTCATGGAACACAAGGCGATGCATCATGACTACAGTGAAAAATTGCTGTCTTCATTGTGATCGAGGTGTTAACTGACCTGGACAAAGCCGAGTTCAGTTAACTAGCTTAGGTCTTCCGGGTACCTTTAAGGGGTAGTTTCGAAAATTAGATCATATGCCTAGTTGCCATAAACGCCGGTCTATTTGCTTCCAAATTTCTCTGCTCATTTTGTTGTCTGTCTGTTCTTTGTTTGCTCAGCAGTGATGATATATATTTTTTTCTTTGAATAACTCTTGCAACGAGGTAGTAATCAAAATTGGACACATCGATGCAACGTCAGTGATGGTTATTGTATTCACAGGAGGACACGTAGTATGTTCCCGACGGTTATTTCAGAAACGTGTTATTAGCAAACAGAAGCGCACGACGGGTTGAGAGCACAAAACGATACAAGAACGAAAAACTGCACATCTGACAGAGGACTGTCAGAAAAAAGATGAGAGGTCTTCGTGTGTGTATGCATACGAGGAGACAGAAGGACCTCGATTGTTTGTCCCAGTTCACGCGCTGAGTTTTCTCGTAGACGCAAAGTCACTCAGTGCAGTAAAAAATCATTACGGCTAAACAGATTTGTGTTGTTCGGTTCAATCATTTTTCCATGTGCAACATTACCTTGCGCTTTGTTTTTTGGTCTAAAAGTTAATGTATTCACCGGTTTTGCCTTCGTGGCCAGTTCCTAGTTGAGCATAATGCGTTACATCGTTTTGCGATGAATAATCAATAAAAAGTTTGGAAAATTCGCATCTGTGATCTGGTGCCAATCATCTCGCAAACGTTTCTGATGCGACCAGAGTCAAATAACCTCTAGCGAGTCTGGGCAACACCGATCGTCGAGTTCCGTGTGTGGTGGACTTAGAAGACAGCAGTCTTGATGAATCGTTCTCAGCGGATGCTTTGATGCCCGTTTTCACAAGAACATTGAGCTACTTGGCGGTCGACAAGCGACTTTACCACACAATCGTTGGTTTTAAAATGCACAATGCTTGCTATCTCTCAATTCCCACTAGAGTTACAAGGAATTTTATTTCTTTATGCACTAAAACTCAACTGCACATGTGCGTCCATTTCTCTGCTAGTTACCCTTGAACTACGACAAAATGCTCCCGGGGACATTCTGAAACAAACACCATAACAGAAGTGCTAATCATTGTTTATCCGGTGGTCTAGGTTGGTGGGCATACCACGCCCCTAGATATCTAGTAATGGATGGTGCAATCAACACCCACCCAAAAAGATTGAGATTAGCTGCCGAACTTTGTTCTGTGCATATTTAGTCTAGTGATATTTCAGATATGAATGCGTGCGAAAAGTGCACAAAATCACCAAAAAGACCCCAGGTGAATCTTACAGTTACTAGCAGGTAGTGTGTAGAATTGATGCCACTATACATGACTGATTGTCCTTCAAACTGTGATGTACAAGCACAAACATAACTTTGTCCGTCCAGTCTAACACTGAGGGTAACATGAGGCTCAAGTTTCTTTCTTATTAGAGATCAGCAATCGTGCACATCCTCCACCGGACTTGGGATTCGAACTCGGAACTTGCGAGTAGGGAATGCGTGCGTCATCAATGTGACACCAACCTTATCCGTCCAGGTTAATCAGAACTATTTAATTAATTTTATTCGTCCATCTTCAGTGACAGTCAGCGTTTCCAAGGGGCAATCAGTCACGCATGGAAAACATCCGTTTGTGTAGACTGTAAAAGGTAAGACTAGGCAACAGACGGTCTCCGAGGTAGTTTTGCTGGGTACTGGTGTCCGGGGTCTTCAGTAGATGAGGTAGATGCAATTGAATCTCAGTGTGGTACGATTACGAATATTTTACAAGTTATTTTTCCCTTTTGAAATGAAATGTAGAAACCTTATGGATGACGTAACTACTGAAAATTTGGACATGACATGATTGCCGGTCTGATGTTCAGATCTTTGAATAAGATGAATGCATGATACTATGGGAAATAAATGAACGAAACAAATGCACAAATTTTTTACATGTCAAATTAGTTGATACATAAAGTCTGATTCTCCAAAGCTCTGCGAGATGGTGCAGTGTAATCAATAGTCTATTGGATTCTTTGTTCCCCCAGTGGCAACAAGTAAACTGCCTTGTCTAATGCATGTCTGTACAATCACTATGTATGAGAATGGGTACGGTCAAATTTCCTACTTGTGTGTGTGTGTGTGTCAACCCAAACATGAAGAAAATTAACTCATATCAAACCCCCTAGCCCATTTTAGTGACAGCGAAAAAAGGTGACAGAACAGTTTAGCTTTCCCCCCGGGGGTCTACGGTGAGAGACCGAAGTTAAAGTTTGAACAACAGCAAACTATATTATTTTTTATAGAACTCCTTCCAGTGCTGTGCGCCAAGTAAAATCCTCGTTTTTGTGACTGTTCAAAAGAATACTTTAGAAAGAACTTAAATTTAGTGAGCAAAACCAGTCACATAATAAAGAGATCTTATCATTTTCAATATACCTGGGAGATCGACAATGAAGCTTTATTTCCACAACACAGCACCACTATACACCAAATATTCCATACACTTCTCTGCATGCAAGTGAAAAAGCTAGTGCACCCTAGCATGCGGATGATGAATCTTCAAATTCATTATCTTAGCCAGAAGTCAGCACTGCTACGACAACATCAGTTGGACGAAAAACCGCATGTCGAGGTCAGTTAATAACGGTGGGCAAAATTGTCCAGCAAACTGATAACCAGCGGGAGATTTGTTTTTGGCCTAATCAGTTAACCTTTTGTCTGCTCGATTTGGTCTTTTGTCTCACTTACGTTAGTGGGAGCTATTGATGGATAATCGGAGACTGGGCGCATCAACACTTTGACAGTTCGATATTAGAGGAAACATCTTTCTTCGCTGCGTTCTACAGCTCCCACTGTCACCATATGTTGAGTGAGCATTAGATGCTTTAAAAAGTGCCCTATTTGTCTATCATTAACTGCGGTAAATTGATTACTCTAGCCCATCATTTATAGTTAAGGTCAACTGGTGAGGACATAAATGGGTATCGGTAGGACTTCGGGCAAAATGACGGACAGCCAGTGATGTCCAAGAAAAGCTTAGGAGATGTGATGGTATGTGCGGTGCCCTTCACATAGACTTTTCTCTTTCCTTCCTCTTTCGAGCCGACTGTTTTCGTTTTCTCGCCACGGTTCCGGTGACACCGTGAGCAGGAGTTTTGTTATTTTAAAGATTAGTTTCCCACTAGTGATTACAAAGCACACGAATCAGGACATAGTCTTTTTGAAACCACCTAGTGCCAAGAATTTGTTGACTATTAGATCAATCACATTGTAACTGGTCTTGGAGCACAGAGCCAGATATAGCAAAGGGTAAGGGAGAAACAATTCTCCTAGCACAATCGAATTATCTTTGGAATGAAGTTTAGGCGTATCAGTTCTACTTAGCCGGGTTCTCTTTCTGTACTTGTTGTTGATGATGCTGAAAACTGAACCGTTAAAACAGATTGTGGAATTTCAAATGTACAGGTTTTCTCTAGGGAAACTACTGGGTGAGGTAACATTAAACGAAATAATTTAGCCCTCAGACTTTACGGTTGCTACCGGCTCTTAATTTCGTAGTCATTTAAGTGTTTTCCGTTACGGATGAAGGAAGAAAAATTTCCTCCGAAATACATCTTCGTTTTCGAGGTTATTGCGGCTCATCTAGTAGGCGTAACTCGCACTGCCATGTTAGATTAGTGGTAGAATCTCAATTGCTGTACTAGAAAAGTGCCTGTATGATATGTTCATCTAAGGATAGCATGGCGAGTCGACGGAAGTTTTCCATTGCTTAGGCAAGGCCTGCTATGTACGCATACCAGATGAGCAACAGTACCCATGAAACCGGCTGTACCTTTGCAAAGAAGTTTTATCCTTGCAGTAGCCTACGAAACTTACTACTGATAACCTATGCCCATTGTTTGTGGCCTTGTGTCTTTGTTTTGAAAATTAGCCTTTTCTAGAAGACGAAAGAATTCCGACAAATCAGTGTGATTTTTAAATAAACTCACAACCCATGCTAATGATTCACATGCATTCGGGTGCCTCTTTTTATCCATGTTTTATGATCTATTCTTTTAGATTGTTTGTACGAAAAAACTCGTAACTAACTGAGGTCTGCCAAGTGTTGAATTTGAATAGCTTTGGGGGATTTTTATCGACATTTTGACATCCAGGTTACTATTAGGTTGTTCAGCGCTTGCGCTGTAGTTCGACAAAGATCACCTCGGACTGTTGTTCCTCTTACTTCAGGGGTCGTTCATGGATTCGCCCTGGGCTTGGGGCCCCAAGCCGTTCACATTTCCATAGGAAATCGATGCCGGTTCGCAATCATCATGACTTCCAGCCGAGTTGTATCCCGGGACTTTTATTCATAAACTGGGACTGTTAGGATGATAAACTTCAAAGAGGCAACTAATATTAAAAAGCCACACTGTAAAACTATTAACTTCCAGTGGGCTCTTCTATTCGGACTTCTAGATCCGTGAGTTTAGCCCGGATGACTTATCCCGCAGAATGTCTAGACACCAGCCTTCAGTGACACCCCAAAACACAGAGAAGGTCCAATATGCATTGTTTTCTGTGTCCGAATGTAACCTTGCCGACTTACTCACTTTATCCATGGTGATCTTCGAACGAATAGATGCACTTCAGATAAGGTGCCTTCCTCTTACCATGTGGTATTCTGAACAGGCAGCGGATTGTGAAACTTGATATCTGTGCCCAACATTCAAGTCGGACGGGGAACACTTATACACTATTGCACTTGTTAATCTGCTGAATGCTGCAGCTTTTACTTATCCGTTCAATTATCGAAGCACCTTCACTGACTTTCCTGTCATTTCCTTCCGGTTGAACCAGGCTAGGTGAATGAAAATTACCTCCCTGATTTTGGCTGAGCAATGAAATCTTGTTGTAGAATATTTGCTATTCTGCCAGCTTATCAATAGATCAAAAGAAAATGCTACAGGAATAAAGAAAGTGACATCCATCTCCATCCACACAACAAACACCGGAAAGAAAGTGATTTCTTCCGAAATGAAAAATACCACACGTAAATTATTTAGAATAGTCGATTACCAGCTCCCCAAAATGCCCTACTTAAATAAGTGACATTTCTTGTCTTCCAGTTCTCATCGTTGTCCACTTGAACTAGCCTTAAAACGCAGCTCGCTTCTCTCGGGGGCTTCAGTTTTAGTGCTCCCTGTTCCCGGCAACCAAAGCTAAATCTTGGAGATCCTTGGAACACTAATGCTGCGGGTACGAATTTTCATTATGCTACATGAACCGAGGGACAAGCTTGGAAATTACGCAGGAAAAAAGAAATAATCTTGAAAGCACTTGACACCCAATTCTTATCGTGCCCGGTGAGGTGGATTTCCTTAAATCTGATCACTTTACCCACGAGCTACCCAGTTGTTTGACAGGACTAAAAAAATACATTTTGGGCTATGCTAAGTAATTATTAATAGCTAACAGTAGCCAGTGGTAGGCGCGGACAGTCGAACTGTCACGAAAAGCTCTTGGACCATTGAGACGTTTTGTGACTCTTCTTTTTTTCGGGGTGTGCATTTGGTCGAATATCGTTTCTAATTGCCTTTATTGGTTTCTATTTGCCATTTCAGTATTGGCGCCACTAACTCGGCGTGAAGAAGACTGGAAAGTATAATAAAATAACGACGGACCTAGAACACACCAAAAAGACGTTGAGTTTTAGAATTGGTGCCGGTGTGCAATACGATTCGAACTAGTATCGGGAAATCACCTTTCCTAAGTTTACCCTACAATATGCTTATTAAGCGATCTCTGGAATTAACCTGTTTCGTAAGTAAACCTCATCCCCGAAAATAGTACTCAGCCTGTTTTGATCAAATAAGTAACAGTCTCCACTTGGGAAAGAACCAGAAATAGGCACAGTTTTACTAGAAAATCTAGCAGGATCCGTCCAACCTACTTGATTTTCTTTCTCCAAACTCTTTACAAATTGATTTTACAAGAAAAACGAGAAATTTTCCACCACTTGCTTTTTCCAAAACAGGCATACATATGGCAATGAAAAGTATAACCATAAGTGGAAAGATTTTTATTCGATGCTGTTGACCCGTGAAATTGTGCGACAATCATTTTTTTCGATACCTACACAATATCACCGATGTCATCATTGCCACTCTTATCATAAGGTCGAAGTAGATCATCATCTTAGTTGTCATGACCACCTAGAGCATCACCAGAGTCAACGTCGTTCATTTCAACCAAATATCATCATAGTTGTCATCATTATCACCATCCAACTCATCATCACGTGAATGTGTAGCATTATTCTGATCATTACTGTTACTATTTGGATTCATTTCCGTTATGACTGAAGTCAATATTAGATCCATGATGACGAATCCTTCCACCACCACGGCAATGATGTTCATGGGCACGATCACCACTACCGTTATGAGTGAATACAACTATACTAATGAAATCTACAACTAGCCAAACTATACCTTTGGTCACACATCTTGAACAATCTTTCCAAAACTGATTAATCCTTACATCGATTGGTTAGAAATCATGGCAATAAGGGAATTTGAAGCAACGAGTGTCATTCCATCAAGGGGGTTCTTAATTTTTTATTCTTCTTACATATTCGCCGATCTATCACTACGTCCTTGGCGGACCATTTCAACAAGGTTTGTGATTTTCTGTTACCACACTCGTTTATTTGCAAAGGAAATTCTAGGGATTTTTTCTTGCTTGCATGTACATCCACGGTCGATTTTCACGGCGTGCTTCCCGTTCAGTCGTAAATTTTGCGTTAAGTCAAAGAATTTAGTGCCCACCAACAGGAAACATCGTCTGATATTTTATTTTGTGGGTACAAATTAATTCATATGTTCTCTTCTCTCCAACCGTAGGTAAAGGCAATATTATGATCGGATTCGAGCTGTGCATCTGAAACTCATGATCAGACTTACGTTGTCCTGTCGCCGAATAGGATTACCAATTTTTGGGCAGATTTCCTTCTCCTTCAGGTGTTTATTTGTTTGACCCAGATTTATTTATCCAATAATCTTCGATCAATTTGTATGGAATTACGCAAACAGTCCATCGCAGATTAAGATGAAACTACTTGTGGAAGGGGCTTGGAACAGAGCCGCAGAGCAAGTGTTCTCGTTGATACGTTCCACTCCTATATCAATGGATTAGTTTTACTAGTCCCGTGAACATTATCTTGATCAAAGTTGGTCTAGAGAACATTAATCCCGTCTCAGGTTCCATGCGTAAGATCTTACCGTGAAGTGTGTGTGTGTGTGTATGTGTGTGTATTAGCTGGTATCACACAGCAAAACCATTTGATGGGGAAATTTCAACTGATATTTACTCATGATATTTTATCCTGACCTGATCCTGTCGGGTGCGTTGTCCGTAATTGAGAATCTCAGGTTTTTGTTCTTTTACCCTCCCTTCGCAAGGAATTAGATCCTCGGACACGAATTCTGCTTCGGTCGACCGTGTCTTCATGTGGTTGCCTTAATTTTTAAAGGTTCCCTTGATCATATATTGTGCACACATTAAACATCCGAAACCCAGTAAAACTGCTCCAATATCAACGTACTGAACAAAAGTCCACTGAATAATTTTCTAACAGGTCAGCCGCAGAAGTCACAACGTCGACCTTTCTCAGTTTCTGACCACAGTACTGTAGCTCATTGACAAACGAACCCAAGGTAGATTTTCTTGATTGTGATACCTTGAAAGCAAAGTTGTAGTTTGGGGTTTCCTTACTATTTTTAATCTCCCTGAACTGATCAGTTATAGGTCAGGAATACAGACTGACAAAAGCGATGCATTCTCTCTTTACAGGAGTTCTGATTAGATTCGTCAAAGGCAAAAATTGAGTCACTGAGTCCAGAGGATTGTGTGAACCTCGTCGGAAGAGCGTGTTTTGATACGACATAGGGAGGCGTTAATCCTTCGCTGTCGACCAGTAAACGATGAGCAAAACAGCTCCACTTAGAGATTCTACTGCACTCCGAAGACCATCCTAAAAGAAACCATTCTTTGCAGTCAGGAACTCTTGATACAGCAGATCAGAAAAATTGGTTTTGAGGAGATAGATCAGAGTCTTGAACATGATTTGTAACCTGTGCCAACTAATTATGCTTCTGCCAAGCGTTTTTGATCGATTCGGTCACCGTGCTTATGCATGTCATCCTATTCTCATTTCTGTTCATATGCTCTACACAAGTATTTTAGAAGGATTTGTCATGCGGTATCAAGACATACGTCATCACTAGGAAAAAATAGGAGTATTGTACAGCTAGTTCGTCTCCGGTAGAAGCATTAACAGTGCTCATCCACCCCACGCGAACTGGTACAAGCATCAGAGAAGAAAGATTGCGAGACAGATGTCTTAGCCACTGAGTTAACCAGGTAGGCTATCAAAGATTTATCGAACGTTAACATCGTAGGAGATAAAACCCTCATCCATCTCTGGATTTGTGTCAGTTGCTGTTCCCTTAACAACAATGATCATCGAGCCACGGACTTTGACAGGTGTCAGTTGTCAACTCACACTATATGGTTGTTTGGAATATGTTCCGATCTTACAAAGAATACTTTTATCACTTAAAGGCCTATCTTATGGCAAGGTTAGGTCTGTGGCCCGTAAGAAATCCAATGACTGAGAAGTGGTCTATATAATTTGTTATTGGTGCTAGATAAACCATAAAGAGCCTGCCCGGTTGACCTAATGACTAAGGCGTTCGACTCATAGTCGTTCGTTCTTTGCGGTGAATATGCACTAAAGATAACTACTAACAAGGATCGTGCGGGTGTACAGTGCTTCAATGTTTTCATAATTGTAACTTGGGTGTTTATCCTCTATCAAGAATCCTTCGAAGACTGTAGTGAGTCAGTAAGAGCCTCAGATACCGCTGCACTCTCTCTACTTTTACTCCCAAGTATTTCTTATTTCAGGCTATTTTGTTTTGGAACCTTCAACTTTGCACTTTTTTGATCCCATGGGAACACGCGATGATTTTTTCTACGTTTGCCTCTCCTGATTAAGACAATTACTGTCCTATTTTCCTCAATTTTGTTAATTCGGATATTTCCTACCCCGTCACATTCGAATGCAAAATACAGTTAGGCGACTATCATTTCGGAGACTTGCTGTGCTATCCACTGTGTGAACTACTACTCCTGATTGACCGTACTTGCCAATCACCAGAAAAAGCAACTTATCTCTCCGTGAATCCCAAAAGCATTCGATCTAAACTGACCACATTTGGATCCATTGCGAATCGCGCATTCCGTTCTATTTCATCCTGCATTTAATTGCTTTTTATTAATCTGGTTTTTGCGCTTATCTCAACCTGTTCCTTGTGCCATGGTTTGAAGTTCGACCCAGGACTTTCTCTAACTCCAGATCATTTTCTACTGTACAAAGTTCAAATCCCTTTCCACTTAACTGCCACAAGCTCATGTGAGGTAGGTTTTGTCTGCTTCCGTTTTTGTTATTGGCTACATTCAGCTGGAAAACATCGAGCTCTTCCGGGGCCCTTCCTTCATCTCCAATCTGCACTCACTAATTGGTCACCAAAAAGTTGTTCTGATGCGCGTTTTCAACCATTAATGTTTCTGTTTTAGTTCCTCAAAATCAGCTTTGGTGATTCTGCTTTCTGTAAAATTTCCCTTTCTCTCTATTACCAAGATACTTGGTGATGTGTATCGGATTTTTTGTCACTACATATCGAACTCGCATCTTTTAATCTTCATGTCCAGTTCGAACCGATATTCTAGTCTTTGTTTTCCGAACTACTTACAACATTTCACGTTTAAAGAAGAAATCAATAAACCGTCCTTTACATGACTGTTCTTCGACATGCCATTTGCAATTTCACAACATTACGGCCTTGGGTCTTCATAGGATCGCGCTACAATTTTACAACTCCGTTGAATCCTGGGACTTATTGAACTCATGACCAAAATGTGAGTGATTTTCGCAGATATACCGATTACTTAGCGCCGCAAGCCAGATATTGACATATTGAAAGTATCATCAGTCTGGCTTGACTACTAAGTATCTATCTGCTCTACAAGTATCGGAACCGTGGGGATCACATACTTCCTGTTTGACAAATCGCTGTTGATACACCATCCTCTACAAGCTGACTTTACCTATCGTCATGGACTACAACATTCTCATTCCTTCTAGAAGGCCCAAGAATTCATCCAACTTAAACCAGTATCAACGAATTTAGTAATTTGTCCTTCCTGTGCCATCAAGAATCATGATTCAGTCGTTCATTTAACCGATTTCATCTATTTTGAACACTACCAAGTATGTTGCCGACAGAACCTGGGAGATTGTGTCATTTTACGTGTGAATCCTAAATGGTTTGGAAGGTCAGAAATATCGTTTGAGTAGTTTCGGAGTGGTAGTGACTTCTTGATAGTAGTCATTACTATTTCCGTTTTTCTTTCATTACTATCGCTAATGCTTGCATAGCCACTGTGTGGGTGGAAATTCGTCCATATTAATACAATTTTTATCATTTATCATCCAATCCATTGGTGAAAGACTGCACATAGCTGTCGGAGACTCTTATCATGCGTGCTTATGACCGTTATTTTGCCTTTTGCTCGGTTACCCATGCGAAGCTCGCCCCAGCGAGTCCTTTGTACTAGACCAGCCATCCCGTCTAAACGTTTTCCCACGGTAATGCTCGCGTGATGTCCAATTTACAATTTCTATCTGACGTTTGAAAAGACTCCTTCCACATGTGTTGCCAAGACGCCTCTCTGTTAGCACAACATCACGGATTACCGATGTCTTTTTATTCAAACATCTGCCGCGTGAATAGGAACCTGATTTTACACATGGTTATATGACTGAAACGAAGCAAACAAATTTGATTATCTATAAAAGCTCAAATTTGACGCCTGGGTTGTATTCACTTTACCTATTTCTTTGGAAAACTTTACCACAAATACAAATAACATGGGGTCTAACTGTTGGGGATTTTCTTTTGCTTATTCCGACTTTCTCTAGCTTCTTCGTGGTCTTCAACTACGCAGTGAAGACATTATCGATCAAAAAACAGCAAACAGAAGATAACATCGGGGGAGTGAAATAACAGCATTAGTTGCGATTAGCTCATTGCCGCGGATATTGCCTGACAGCGTAAAGAGGCTAGTGGGCGGGAGACAAACTCTGCATCTTCATTTGTCTAGAATCCGGAGCCCTCAGTTTGAACTTGTAGCTCCGGCGGCACTGCCTACGTGATGCACAGGCGTGGTTGGAGCCGTGGCTCAGGTTCGAATAACAATAAAATTGATTAAGATTCGGTTTCGGCGCGCAAACTTGACAAAATGTCATGCTTTAGGCACAGTAGAAGCTGGAGTTATCTGTATTCACTACTATCCACTCTACGTTCAAATCCAAATGTGTGGTCACTCTTCAGATCTCTTAGCCCACTAACTCAAAATAAACCCCAGACGAAACAGTAGCTGATCTAATACATTCCACCGCCTTAGGGTTTTACGCTAAATATCACCATTCTCTTCCTTACCCTACATATATATATATATCAGACTCAATCTCTTAAAAACTATCCGTTAGCATTATATGATGTGAAGAGTACGAATCATTGGACAATAACCCATTCGGACACTGTTAACTCAGAGTAGATTAGTTTAGAACCGATATGCTTGTCAGGTACGTCTAGCGTATTTCATGGTTTTTCACAAACCAAAAAGAGTAAGTCAACTGTGCAATCGCAGATTACACAGTCGCGTTCGAGGAAATATTATTTGTAACCAAATCCCAGTAAACATGAAAACAACTTGGATTTGAAATACTCATTCACAACTCTTAGTTGTCTAATCTAGGTGTATCCGTGTAACAAGTGTAATCTGAATTTGGTCGAGAGTGATTCCATCAAGAGGCAGGTATGAAATAGTAGAAAATCGTTTAATCCAGCAGGGAGAAACGCTAGGCTCTCTGACCACGTGATATCGTAGAGACTTACTCGGTGAAATAACGTGGACGACTGTAGTCTACCATACAGATTTCGGTTGCAATAAGATAATTATATCCGCAACAAAGGCTCGGGACAAAAGTACTGCTCGCGTGTAGATGATGACACCTGGAAGTCACAATGTTTCCCACACCGCATTGTCACTCGAAGTCAAATGCCCGGATTAGTCCGATCGAGGTAAATGGGGTCATCAGTTGGGCGATTACTTCACGGTCTAGGTTGTATGACATCAATTTTTATCCGAGGTCAAATTCACAGAAATGAACGAGCCGACAATGATGGTCGTTGCGGCTAAGAATTAAGCATTTCTAACACGTCTTTAGATCAGATCAGTTGAACGGATTTGAATATTTTTGCAAGGGACAACATAAGGGTGAGAAAGAGTCAGCCGCGACCGCGGCATAGAAGTTGGTAATGTTTGGTACTCCCCAGGAAAAGAGCGAGGAGAGTATAGAAGACGGTGCCCGTGGAAGATACGGAGGAGGAGGAGGAGGAAGAGGTGAGGAGAGTGTAAAAGCGCTTTAACAATCGCTTATGCTTATTCACTCTGGACAAATACTAGCTTTAGCAAGCAAGCAAGCAAGCAGACAAACAGGAAAGCAAGAAAGCTTATTCGCGGACAGTACACGTTTACAGTCCGATGCGTGCGTGTGACCGATCACTTGCGCCTCTGAAAGCACAAATACGCGGGCTCAGATTGTGGAATCGTGTGTTTGGTTGTGGGAACCACGCTCAGTATGCCGGCTTTCGGCTTTGAGCGGTAGGCATACACACACACACATACACATACACACCCACTTCGTACAGAACATTCTGGATATTCGATTTGTTAGCGCAGTTTGCGTTCCATACAATAAAACATTGAGTTGTTTGCTTCGTTCGGGCTCAGATTCCGCTTTTGCTTTTCGTCTCAAGCTACTCTGTGTGCATACTTGCTTGTGTATATACGTCTGGGCGTACGTACGTACGCGCGGGCGGTCATTCACTCCGACAAGTATGAGTAGCGTACAATAGGGATCAGCGACCGTCCATGACCATTCCTGTCGGTGTGTTTCGAACACGCGCTCATGCGCGCGTGCACATACAAATACGCTTCGACAAGCTTTCGCTCGTGCATGTAAACAGGCAAGCAGACAAAGTTGGGAAAAACGAGTAAAATCCTTTGGGACGATACTCGATTTATATCAAACACATAACAGTCGTTTGTATACGGATACAACTCCTAAGACCACGTCGGCGCATGCGAGTGCGCATGCCTGTGTATGCACACATTCACTGGTGGTAGCAATTCAACTAGCAGCCTTTGGTCATCTGTAGCCGTGATTGATGTTCATGTTCTTGCCACATCACTTATCAAAAGAAACGTAGACGTGCCATGTGAAAGAATAAGCCAAAAATTGACCTGACAATTCATTCGTCTATTGTTTCATTCATTACCATCTGTTAGTGACTGGTCGACAATGGATTCACTAATCGATCGCATCTGAGTTTCATTTCTCAACCAATGACGCAATCAAAGACCAACAACAACGGGAAAACAAATCGATCTCAGCTGGTTTTGCCTGGGGCAGCAAAAGCTTTCAAACCCTCACGGGCTTTCGCCATGTAAAGAGTCACCTGTGGTTTAGCAGTTCCACTTCGATCAGACTAAGGGTCATATCCGGAAAAGGCTCTATCAGAACCAGAAAATCATAAGAAATAGTTTATATAACCCCGAGCAAAATTTCCAACTCCCTAATTTGTTGTAAGTAGATCTCCTTGAGATAGTGTGTCTGTTCTTGGACTTACAAATCTGACTCAGCCTTTCATGTGTTCACCAGGACAGTAAGATACTAACACATTTCTAACCACAACGGACGTTTCTAAATGAGACCGTCCCTTTGAAGGCGCTGAACTTACATCAAACAGGCTCGAAGATGGCACACTGTAGACGAAGAACCAGTTACAGTCAACTTTAGGGTCACATGACCAACACCAGCATCTCCAGCGATCTTGGGAACGTTTGGTGAGTTTGTTCTTTCACTTACCATTCCCTAAGCTGACGGAACCAGGGGAATCCGAGTAGGTAAAAGTATATTTTACATGAAGTCGATAGCAAATCATCGGGGTCGAAGCACCAACGCTACAAGGAACTCGCATCATAGAAACACAAAACAATAAAGCCAGCGTCAAATCCTACTTAGCTGAATGTGCAAAACTATCTCGGTCTGATACTCAGTCAACACTTACGGGATGATCAGAAGATAACTCATCATAGGTGAGGTAATAAAAGATGAAAGGTAGTCTGACCATTGAGTCCGATAGAGAGGCTGGATAATGATTCCGGTTAGGTTTTCTGACAGTGCGTGCAGTGTGGGACAGTGGTATGGGTCTCCTCTTTTTCAACATGTCGGATTCTGTATTTGTCCAAAGAAACGAGGAGCGGTTATTAAGAACAAATCCAAGATAAATTATGTGTAACCAAATTTCAGAATGGAACCCCTAACCACGTTCTGATTGGAGCGGAAAGCGGTGAAACGAGAGTGAAGATAAACATGTCGGACTTTTTTAGCTTGACTTTTGCAGATGTCAATTAAGGTCACTTGGAATCGTCATACTGTTCACTCGTCAACATACAGCTCGGCAAACATTTTACAAAGCGCGTGACTGTCCTATGATCGATGTTTTTTCTACCGTTCATTTATTGTTTGACTGGTAAGTCCTAGATTTTTTGGTGCACCTGGTAAGCAAGTACCTAACCAAAAGGCTATCTGCTGGGCTTAGGGCTCGCCTTAGCGTGTTTGATGATTGGTGTTTTCGTGGACCGATATAACTCTTTGAAATACCCCTAGGGAAGTCCTGTCCATTGCATTTCGATGCGTTTTCATCAGAGTGCCAGGGCGAGGGCAAATGCTAGGTGCTCTCCATTAGGATAACTGATCTTCAATAGTCAATCCAGGGAAGGTGGCTAAATCTTGATTCCGAATCATTCATGAAGGACTCACAAATTATAAGATTCTATCATTACCAGTATCTGCGCCAGGAGTATGTACTGAACACTTGGGATATCTGGCCTTATCCGAAAAGTGTTAGGAATGAAAGACGAGTGGCCAGCCCCCCAGAGGGTTGAAACACTAGATCATCCTACTGTCTTATAGCCTGGTTAGTGTGGCCAAAGCTTAGGGATAGTCTTCCCTAAAACAGCTCTCTACTTCGATTTGAGGAAAGGTGGAAGCTAGAAGGGCTAGGATAAATGTGATAAACTTGACATGCTTTTGTTTCCCTTTCCGCTTTCTCCGTCACTGCTGTCCTGCTTCGCTATAGGCAGATGAAAATTGTTATCCCTTATCATTTTACTTCTGTTATTAATGAAGTAACGATGTACATCATTTCTCAGGAGGAGGGCCGCGGCCAACAGAGGGCTTCCAGTTGGGAACTTGACCGGCGGTGGGAGGATTCGAACCCACGACGTGCACGTCTAAACGCCACAACTCTATGTGCTTGGCCACCGCCTGCCAGCAGATCTGTGCTTATATGTATATATAGTTATATGCATAGAAAAAAATATATGTTAAATCACTCTTTTACTTTTGACAATGAGTCCCAATTTGGATCGAAATGTCACAACAGACGTTATAACTCGGTGTACTCCTTCTCACCCCTAATATATATATATATATATATATATATATATATGCAAACTTTTACGGAGACTTCTAAAGGGGACGGTGAAACTTTCAGACCAGAGTAGGGCCAGTGTTCCTCTCAGTCCGACCAAAGGCCAGTGCTATTTGATCATAAAAATAGCACTGAAGCCGATTTTACTTTAAGGTTCTTTTAGTTAGCCGATGTTTCGTATCCATTTCCAAATGTAGTTCTTGTAATTTGCATTGCTCATGATGGTCTCCTAGAAAGTTCGTGAACATGAAAAGGATGGCTAATCAAAACGGCGGCTTTTTGAAACAAATCGACCGGGTTCGATTACGTCGGCCACTTCCTAATTCGGTGGCTTATGACGCACTGCCACCGATTCCTGTGGTGGACAAGTAACTGAATAAAACCGTTCTTATTTTTACTACCACTGTTATCGCTTCTATTGTCTATTAATTTCCATTCAAACACCGGTGTTACTCCGTCCGATCAATGATCCACTAGTTATTGATTTTATGGTCATAAACTAACGTTGCCTACCCTCTCATCAATTTCACGACGTCATCTACATACTACTATTGTGTTTGGAGTGAAAGGTGATGCTGGTAATCGGACTAATTCTAGTTATCAACTTCTCTAACAGGATATCTCTTGGTCTGTATTTTGTGGCACATGATACAGTTACTCGGTCACACTTGACAATAAGATAACATTACCATTTAAATACAGACGTTGCTGGAGCATTAATGGGTAGCGAGAAAATTTACTTGATGATTTTAGCATTCTTGAACGAACGATGGCTGTCTGAGCGCATGTCATGAACATTGTGCTGATTGCATCCTTTGTTGGCGTACATAGACGAACTTTAATATCCTTTCTAAGTGATGCAGATCTGCTTTCCAATATGTGGTTAGCAAATAAGAACAAGATGTTTGCCTTGCCCCGTAAGGGTAGCGGATGATGAATCGTCAAGTTCACTGTCCCAATCAAAGGCCAGCACAACTGCGGCGATATCAGGCTGGTGATTTCAGTCGATCAGCTGAGCAAAAGAACTGTCTGATAAGGTTAGTTAATAACGATTGTTCTAATTAGTCAGCTAAGTTATCGGTTACTGAGCGCTGATCATTGAAGACCAATGTAAGCAATTCGAGTTTGATTAGAGAATGGATGATTTTGTCTACTGGGTTTGGTTCTTCTCGCCAGTTAGTGAAAATTGGCTGAGGATTTACGACCGAAATAGAGCAGACGCCTCTTTCCTTGTTTCCGTTTTAAAACATGTCCAAACTAGGCCCGCAGACAAGTTCGCTCTTTGGAGTGTGGATCTGACGGTAAAACTCGAATGCGGTAGAAAAGATGTGTTCAGTGGGGCCACTCTAATTTTCAATTGAGGGGCAGGTATGGCGATAGGATCAAATGCTAAAGTAATCCAACAAATGATGTGTGCAAATTAGTGCTTTATATTGTATGCTAATTATGGAAGAGTTGGATTATCGAAGTTTCGTGGTTTCCGGCAGAGCTTTATTTGCTTCAGATAAACCTAGTGGACCAGACCAGCTAAGAAGAATAAGGTGTCCGTGAGAAGAGCATTCACGACATTTCTGACGGCCTACCCCTAAATTTGCAACATATGCTTTGCAGCCATTCCTCCTAAAGTCATCAGATAAGTTGTAAGTGAACCTAAAATCTGAGAATGAACTGATCCATCCATTGTCCAAACTTAGTTAATCAAACAATACTGATCCTACGTGAACAACACAATTTGATTTGGATTTCAAGCAGTCCTGGGGTAGGAGCTGATTACGGTTCTGTACAGTCTATCCTTTAACCGTGATCGAGCGTGACAGAAAAAGTGTGGACCGTATTCTACGGGGTGCATCCCGCTGGTAAATATTTATTCGGTCTGAGATGTTCTACTTTCGGAAATCACTGATGCTAGTTAACGCTGACAAGTCGAGCGGAGGATTCTCAGGTGGAAGAGTTTAATCATGGAACATTGCAGTGACACGGGAAACAGATTCCATGGGTAAACGACTGTTGGACACTCAGTCCTATTTCGAAAGACAAACTCCAAAGGTTCTACCAACCTCATTACTTACTGGTCTTGTTGAAAGTCTGAGACAAAGTGAAAACATACTTGTAGACCCTCGGGAGTAATACAAGCCTAGGTGGAGAAGTTTCATTGTGACCTTTCACATCACTTCCAATATTATTTCGGAACCACGTTAAAATTATTGCAAATTATATCAAAATTATTCGTAGACGTAATTCAACTGACTTACTGAGATCTCGTTTGCGTATCTCTAAAAAGTGATCCATCCTACATGCGCACGTTTGTGCGTACGTAATGCAAGATGGTCTACAACCTGCTAACAGATGTACTTCTGAGAAGTCACGTGAAACGGAGGTTTACTCCCACTCAATTTTGAATCTTCTTGACATAAACCCGAGTAATTCTGACATAATTCCGAAATAGCTTGAGAAGTACTACAACCCTCCTACCTTCCTTGAGTTATTGGGTTATAGGATGATTTCATACAGATCGCTAAGACCTGTATAAAATAAAATAAATGACTGTGCATTTGTCCTTGTCTTCCGAACTTGAAGCGATATTTAATTGAAGTCAGAGAACTTTGATGGACGTATGCACAGAATCATGTTCAAAATGGACTAACTGGAGCCTTCGTTTCGAACGTCGTTTACCCTGGGATAAGTTCACTCAAACTTCTGCAGTCTTGCCGTAAATAGAAACGGTATTTTTACACTCCAAATGATCAACGGGGGTAACCACGATTAATAAATCGAGTACTTAATTCTAAGCTTTCCAGCTATAGAATTCCCTGCCGAATGGTCCCCGCAGGCTATTTCAAACTATACCAAGCAGGGAAATTTAAAAACAAATGAAACTGGAAAGGAAATCTGGGGGTAACGGATGCGTGCAACGGGGCCATGTCCATGATTAGTTTAAGGTATGTCCACTTGATTGGAAAGTTGATTGCTGCAGTACACACATTATTATTAATGTTGTTAGTAGCACTACTAGCAATATTGATAGTAGTAGTATTGGAAGCGAAAGCATTCACAGTATTAGTAATATGATGCTGTGGTTGATACTTGTTTGATTCTAATGGAATAGCTGGAAGCGGACTTTGGTCGCGGTAACCAACTGAGCGGTTAGTTTCAGTATTGGCTGACGAGTTTCAACACATTGAATTTTTAATTTTGTTTGTTGTCAGTTGTATTTTTAATTTTATATGAATTCCGTATGAAGCGGATTGCTTTGTGCGTTCACTGAACTGCCCACTAACGATTTTGATATTCTCCTAGATACTATCTTGTCACAGAGGTTGCAACTAACCTGGACTGAACTACTTCCACTTTTGCGTAGATTCATCAACACTTTATAAACTTTCGATTCAGAAACAGAATAGTCATAATCAGCTATTATCTGGCGCATGAATTAGACTTTCAAACAGATTAACAGCAAAAATGGAACAACGTCATGAGTGTTAACTGGTAGGAATGACTCTCCATTACATACTGATGATATGTAAACTTTGCGTATGGAGCCCAGAAGTGAGAATGCGATACGGCAGCAGAAATCAATAAGAAACGCAAAGTCGTCTAACTAAACAAGTTTAGTCCTATAGCCGTTCCCGGTGGAAAGTGTGATGAATGTTGATGGATAAGCTGAACAAAGCCTGGCGATAAGGTTATTAATGATCGTTTCAACTATGACTCCAATTTTAATGGTGATTTGAAGTAAAATGATGAAGATGACGATAATGTTGATTTGAATGATGAATCGGCTAACGGCAACGATAATGATGAGGATGCTGATAATTATAGTCGGCAAGAATATGACAATGATTATAATATTGTCGATGGTTATTGGGAAGGTTCGGATGTTGGTGACTATGGTCTGGATGATGTCGACTCGAATGATGTTGCCGCCGGTGATGATAATGACACTGGCATTGAATGCTATCACAGTCTAACTGATGCCGATGTCGAATCACGTCGAGATTGGATACTTTTCATAATTAGATCAGCTATATATTTGGCAACAAACTGTCAACCGCAAATTCCTAACTAATTGTGCCAATGAACTCTGACTAATAAACACTTATTGATCCTTTGGGGAATCTTGCTCTAGAAGTCGAACTTCCAGAAATTTCCTGTGGTGGGTGCTATAGGCATGCGCAATCTAGCCCGGTAACAAATGATCCTTGAGTAAAATGCCAGTGTACCGTTTAACGTGGTCTCGTAGCTCAGCTAATAGAGGAAATGCGGTAAAAATGCATAAATTGCATTCATGCATGGCTACAAATCCCGCCGAGGTTGAAGACTCTGCACTGTTGGATTATTTGTACAACTGCCATCAGTCTGCCACCTACAATCTCCTAATAACTATTTTTCAGAAGAACTGAATAGAAACAAACAGTTGCGAATCATAAAACCATTTGGCCTAAGTTGTTAGTTGATTGTTTGTAAAGTTTTCCTTCATAAAGCCAAGGAAATAAAATTACTCTGCACCGGACAGGACTTTGTGTTATTAGCACCCTGTTTTCGCATAGGTACTTCTTCCAGTGCGGCCGCTCGGTCTCTATTGTGTATCATTTGTATACTCTGCTTCCGATAATCTGTTGTAAGAACAACAGAATGTGCAACAAGGTGGCTTGACGCATGCACCCTATCACCTCATAGTACACGACAGAACGGACGAGTCAAGCAAAAATTTTAGGAAGTCTACTGTAGAATGGATTGAAAAATAGTCAATTTAATGAAGGATAGCGCGAAGTGATTAGGGGCCTGTGCTAAAATGTTGTCATTGGCTAACTTTGGATGTAGGCCAGCCTTTCAAAACAATTGTATCACTAAATGACTCTTAGCTATTTGAAAGAGATACACTGAACTTGGAAGCGCGCTGGAGCAGGTACAATCCGTTCCAGCGCACCGTGGTCTCGCCAGTTACCAAACAATCATGAGACGGATGTGGAAAAATGTCTAAGTTTTGTTACCTAAAGATTACTCAACAGGGGTAATGTAATCCCTTTAGGGAACAACATGAAATATCAATGTAGGCATGAATCAGAGCAGTATACCAGATAACAAAAATGTAAAACGTTGAAATGATCAATCAACCAATAAACCAACCAGCAGCTGATCAGTAAAGCAGCTGAAACAACAGTTAGTGAGCCAGTTAAACAAGGAAACAGATAGACAATCAACCAATAAACAAATAACACAATATATCATTTTGGCAGTCCTTGGAACAACAAGTCAATCAAAGGATAAATCCACGCATCAGTCAAACAGAAGAACGATGAAGAGACTAATTAATGGATTAATCACTCACTAAACACTTCATTAATCCAAACAAGGATTGAAAAAATGCACAACCAAATATTCTATCAATTAGTTATTCACCGGATAACACAAGCGCACAAGATACTAGTTTCAGCAAGAAAGTATCCATGCACGAGATTCCATCCATCAATCTACTTATTTATCTACAAATAAATCAGTTAATCAATGAACCAATGAACCAATCAACCAACATCTATTAACTTAACTATATAACTGTCTATCTATTTACGTAAGATTCAATCTGTGTACATAACTACATTTCCATCGGTTGATCTGCTCATGTGACGGTTTATCTATCGGTCTATCTATATCTAATTCTCCATTTATCAACAAGCCCACGTGAAATCTACCTATTTATCAAGCAATCAGTCAATATATATATATACATATTATTCTACCAGTTGACTAACATATCTAAATCTACCCCTGTATCTCTCTCGCTATCTATCTATCTATCTATCTATCTATCTATCTATCTATCTATCTATCTATCTATCTATCTATCTATCTATCTATCTATCTATCTATCTATCTATCTATCTATCTATCTATC